>JAXQQM020071287.1:0-82975 GCA_034641835.2 Pinus albicaulis
AACCCAACACACTCATCACATGTCACACCATTCAAGTTGTAAGTTTCATTGATAAAATCTAGAATTCATGGTATGAATGAGAAGAAATAAAGGTATAGATTCATTTTATATTTTAATTATGGATGTAGCAAGTATCTAGGTGAAACTCCTTTTTAGGGTGAAAATTTGATCTCTATGGCCATTTGATAGATCATGGTTAAGATAGATCTATATGATTCTATAACACTTGTAATGGAATTTTTGAATGTGTAAATGGATTGAACAACTTGAAAGTTTTCTTGTATACTTGGATTGTGAAAAATTCATAGTTCAACATGTAATTCCATCAAATATTTACTTTATTTGTGTAACTTAAATATTTCATGGCTAAATTTTATAAAGGTATACATATGGCTCTACCCTATTTAACCCCGTGATTTCATAATGTGACGTTAACACAAACACAGAATCCAATTATGCTATTCTAATCAATGTTTTAAAACTTGGGGTCTCACATGGAATTGGTGGATGGTTCACTTGGACTTGGACCAAGACTGATCTCATATCAATTATTTGGTTACTAAAATAATATTTTTTAATGGAAAAGGTACTTATCAAATCCAGGTTTAAGATCAATTTATGTTCATATAATTTGTTGTCATGTTGGCATTTGTATCATTTTTCCAGAACTCTAGAGTTTGATGGTAATTGATATTGAATAAGCATCATTTCTTTCTGATTTGGTTACTAAATGTATGTAAATACATATTTCAAAGAACTGAATTTCTTAAGAATATTGTTTGTTTCTTCTTCTAGATTTGAAAGGAAAATGAAAGATCCATGCTAGTTTGGGAAATCAATCTTGCCTAGGGATTGGTCTGTGCATGTCCTTTCTGTGTTACAAAAAGATAAGAAAATTCATAGACCTAAAGGTAATGCTAATTCTTTCAAAGAATAAAATGTGATTTTCCATCATGCTCGAGTGTAAGTTATCTAGTGGTACATTAGTCCCCATTTGAAGTGAGATTTCTTTTATTTGGTGCAAAAATAAATGTGTCATGACTCATAATATGAAATCTATGTCTTTGTTTGACATGTATTATATTGATATGAAATTCCTCTCATTTTTGAAGCCATTGCGAGAAGGATTCTCTTAGGTATTTCATGGCAATATTGATTTCCTTGTTTGTATCCTTAGTTTGGTTTTGATACATTTTTAGCTACCTTTCTAATGATGTAGAAATATTTTCATCAACATTACGTAAATTTTGGATGGCCCAAATTATTGGTATCATGTAGAATTCATTCACAATTGCAGAGGAACTCGACATCTATGACTGAAAACTACAAGATGTGTCCCAATGGTTGGATTATAACTTGAGTCACAGGTCACAAGTAAAGTCCTCTTGGCATAAGTCATAAATATCAAGAAAAAGTATCTATCTAGTTTTGTATATAACATGTAACATATATCTACACCTTTTACCTTTTCTTTCAAATGACTACATCTTGGAAACCATCCATGTTCTTTTCATGGATTTGTGATCCGGTAAATAAGGATAGAACATAATTCACCCATACTAAAAAAATTTTATTAAAAAAAAAAAAATTATGGTCCTATGTTACTTGTCATCCACTTCCTATCCAATGAGACATAATTTGAACGACTGCACTAACATAAATACCCCATATTTGTGCACAATTTTGCATAATTTATATTGAAAAGTGAGTTCCTTATGTTCAAATTGCAACAATTTACCTCTTGATTTCATATTACTTTTTAATGATATAAACATAACCATTGAGAGACATACTAAGTATCAATACTTCTCACTCATAGCATGCAATGCTTCTAATAATGCATAATTTGCATGAATTTGGGATCCATTTATAGTTTTTCAAAGTAAGCCCTATGCTTGTATTTATATATTTGAATGTATGGCATAACTATTTGATTTTATTGCATGAGAACTATATGTTTTTGTGCAAAGCAAAGGTGTTGGTTTCTAGACTCCTTCAAAAGTGGGAAGGGAGCTTGGGTTTACTTTCTCTTTTTTAATGAAGCAGTTGTCCATTTCATCAAGCATACTCATTAAATGGAAAAAATTATTTCAAATAGAAGACACGGTGATTTTTTCCCCTTAAGCCTTGAATCAATGGTTCATAGTAAGTTTTCTGGACTTTTACTTGTTTTCATTTTCTTTATTAGGAAGAAAGAAACTTTTTGCACATGCATGGGGAAATGTTTTTCACCTCTAATATATGATATTACATGACTAATATTAAAATGCTTCTTGGATTAGTAATTAACATGATGCATATATTTTTTCCTAGAGTTTTCATTGACCATGCCTAAAGGATGTCTGAAGGTGTTTTTCATCTATACTCTATAGAGAAATTTGAAGCATGATCTTTTTTCATTGGTTTCTACTCTCTTTTTAATATGAAGATTTTGTCCTCAAATTATTAACTTAGCTACCTTATAAAATAACATTGAAGTAGTGGATATTTAGAAAAATTTATGATGTCCTCTCTTAATTGTTCACCTTTCCTTTTGAAATAGACAACGCGAGTGCTTTATTATCACCAGAAATAAGAAAATATGTATTTTGTTTTGGTCAAAGTCTCTAGCATTCCATACTGCTCATGATATTTGACGTGAAGCCACATAGGAATCTTTAAGTGGTGCTCCAAATATGGTGGGTTGCCATCTGGCACATATGGCTATGAAGAAGTCTTTAGGGGCCAAGTGGTTGAGAAGTAAAATGATATATTAGATTTACAAATCTTCAAATTTATGTAAGGGTGGGTATCTATAATTTTTCTACACTTTCACCCGAGGTTTAAAATCACTTGACTGCATGTATACAGGAGATTGTTTGGAAACAAATTTTTTTATGAGATTACTATGTTTTGTAGCAATTTGGAGCACATTATATCTTGTTTTAGAATTATTCTAAAAGTTTGGGATATCCCTCTCTAGCCTTGGGAATTTTTGGGAACAACTTATTAGTTAATGATTAACTCATTCCTTGCAATTATATACTTTGTCAATGTCAGTAAGTTAGATTTGACAAATCGCTATGCTATGTTAGTCATTTTCAAAACTCATTGATATTGTTGATTACATTTTCAGTGTGGAGGCAGGTGTCTTTGCTTGCATTCATAATTTGACGTGTAACCATTAGGTACATATTGAGTAAATGAATGCAGAGACCAAAGCATAAGACACAGACGAGTTTGCATCTGAGATGCAAGCAAGATCTTCGACGAATGGAAAATTAGGTAATTTACTTAAATAAACAACGTTCACTTAGAATTGAACCTGTCTATACCCAATTATCTCACATGTGTGTTGATGCTGTTACTGGACCATTATGAAGAGAACATCATTTTGTGGTTCGTTTTAACATATGATATACACATTTTTCTAGGGTCATCTTTTCTTGCAGAAGTTGAACTGAAAATGGACATCAAGCATCATGTTAATTGTAGGGAAGGTGATTAAGATTACATATTGAATTAGAGTTTCCATTGTAATTAACGGATTCAGTGTATTGTGAGGGACTGATCTGCAGTGAAGTTGTGTTATCGATAGTTGAGTGAATTCTCTTTTGGTCAAAGTCTCTATCATTCCATATTTCTCATGAGAATTGACCTGAAGCCACATAGGAATCTATAAGTGGTGCTGCAAATCTGCCGGGTTGCCATGTGGCACATATGCTAGGAAGAATTCTTTAGGGGCAAAGTGGTTGAGAAGTACAGTCATATCTTAGATTTATAAATATTCAAATTTATGTAAGGGTGGATATCTATAAATTTTCTACAATTTCACCTGAGGTTTAAAATCACTTGAATGCATGTATACAGGAGATTGTATTGAAACAAAATTTTAATGAGATTACTCTATTTTGTATTAATTTGGAGCACATTAGATCTTGGTTTAGGATAATTCAAAATTTTTTGGTTATTCCTCTTGAGTCTTCGGATGTTTTGGGAAAAAATTATTAGTTAATGAATAGATGATTCCTTGCAATTATATACCTTTTCAAAGTTAGTAAGTTAGGTTTGACAAATGGAAACACAATGTTAGTCATTTTAAAACCTCATTGATCTTGCTGATTACATTTTCAATGTGGAGGCAGGTCTCTTTGGTTGCATGCACAATTTGACTTGTAACCATTAGGTACATATTGAGTAAATGAATGTAGAGACCAAAGCATAAGACACATACCAGTTTTCATCTGAAATGCAGGCAGGATGTTCGACGAATGACAATTTATGTAATTGACTTAAAGATGAATTGTTCACTTAGAATTGAACATGTTTGTGCTCAATTATCTCAGATGTATGTTGATGATGTCAGTGGGACATTATGAAGAGGACATCATTTTGTGGTTCATTTTAA
This sequence comes from Pinus albicaulis, assembly GCA_034641835.2. Lineage (NCBI taxonomy): Eukaryota > Viridiplantae > Streptophyta > Pinopsida > Pinales > Pinaceae > Pinus > Pinus albicaulis. Next base: position 4,388 of record JAXQQM020071287.1, read on the forward strand.
CATCTGATATACACATTTGTCTAGGGAGATCCTTTCTTGTAGAAGTTGAGCTAAACATGGACATCAAGCATCATCTCAATTGTAGGAAAGGGGATTAAGATTACAGCTTCAGTCAGAGTTTCCATTTTACTTAACATATTCAGTGTATTGTGAGGGAATGATCTCTAGTCAATTTTTTTTGTCTATAGTTGATTGATTTCTCTTTTGGTATCCTAAAGCATGTATATTGGGCTATGTTTTGCCATGTTTTTGGTATAGGGGAGCCTAATAGTGGGGAAATGCACTTGTAGGATCTTTGGAAGCACTCCCACATATTGTTATGGAATCATGAGTTGATGACCTAATCATGAGATGATTATCTAGGGAATTTGTTCTTCATAGGGTTCCCTTGATTTACATTGAGGACTAGGCATAACACAGTTTAGAAAAACTTATTTGAATGGATTTTTTGTAGCCATTTCTTATGGTTGCTGCTAGGAATAATGGAAGTGTTTTTATGGTAAGGATAAATGCTTTATGAACCTCATATATGCATTAGCGTGGTCCCACTTCAACAACAACAACCATCAAACTTGACTAGCATAGATATTGTTTCAGTGCTATATGTGTGCCAGGCTTGAAATTTGAACCTAGATTATTTGCATGTTGACACCTTGTCCCAACCACCAAACCACAACTCGATGGGTGGGAAACAGTGTATTTACTATTTTTCAGTGTTTAAATTCATCCACTTTTTTTGCATTTAAGGATTTGATTGAGTATAATTTAGTAATGCACATGTATCAATGACTATTTTTCACGATTTTTGTAGGGATGAGAAGGGAACATATTATGCATTGGATTTGGGTAGGAAGAATTTCAGGGTATTGCGAGTTCATCTTCAAGGTGGAATAATTATGAATCACAACTTTGCAGAAGTGTTTATTCCTTCACATCTAATGTCAGGAACAACCAAGGAAGGTAAAATGCATATCTTTATCCCAAAAAATATCTTGTTCATTACCATTTTGACCTTTTCTGACCAAGCCGATAAGGATTATATCATATATGTGGTCATGATACCTGAGCATAAAAACACACATTCCAATCTTGTTTCCTTTTAATCCATGCTAACTCCCAATAGTGGCCTTTTATGAGTTGAATTATTTACTGTTTTTTATGTATTTAGTCGTTTCCAACTTAGATACCATCACTACTTCTCACCCATAGCATTGAATGCTTCTAATAATGCGGAAGTCGTGTGAACTTGGGATCCAGTTATAGTTTTTCGAAGTAAGCACTCTTCTTGTATTAATATATTTGAATGTATGCAAGAACTATTTGATTTTATTGCGTGAGAAGTAGATGTTTTTTTGAAAAGCGAAGGTGATGTTTTCTAGACTCCTTCAAAAGTAGAAAGGGAGCTTGGATTTACTTTCTCTTTTCCAATGAATAAGTTTTCCATTTCTTCAGGCATACTCATTCAATCGACAAAAGGATTTCAAATAGAAGGCACGGTAATTTTTACCCCTTAATCCTTGAATTAATGGTTCATAGTAATCTTTCTAGACTTTTATTTGTTTTGATTTTATATATTAGGAAGAAAGTAACTTGGTGCACATACATGAAAATGCATGGGGAAATATTTTTCACCTCTAATATATGATATTACATGACTAATCTTAAAATTCTTCTTAGATCAGTAATTCACATGATGCCTATATTTTTTCCTAGTGTGTGCATTGAACATGCCTCAAGGAAGTCTAAAAGTGTTTTTCATTTGTACACTGTAGATAAATCTAAAGCATGATATTTTTTATTTGGTTTCTACTCTCTTTTTAATACGAATATCATTTGCTAAAATTTTTAACTTAGTTGCCTTATAAAAGAGCATTGAATAAATGGATATTTAGATAGTTTTATGATGTCCTCTCTTAATTGTTCACCTTTGTTTTTAAAATAAACAATGTGAGTGCTTTATTCTCACCAGAAATATGAAAATATTTAGTTTTTTTTGGTGAAAGTCTCTAGGATTCCATACTTCTCATGAGACTTGACCTAAATCCACATAGGAATCTATAAGTGGTGCTCCAAATCTGCTGGGTTTCCATGTGGCACATATGGCTAGGAAGAAGAATTTAGGGGAAAAATGGTTGATAAGTACAACCATATCTTAGATTTGAAAATATTAAAATTTATTTAAGGGTGGATATCTATCATTTTTCTACACTTTCACTTGAGGTTTAAAATCACTTGACTACATGTATACAGGAGATTGTTTGGAAACAAACTTTTCATGAGAATACTCTGTTTTGTAGCAATTTGGAGTACATTAGATCTTGGTTTAGGATGATTCAAAAAGTTTGGGTTATTCCTATCGAGTCTTGGAATGTTTTGGGAACAAATTATTAGTTAATTAATAGCTCATTCCTTTCAATTATATAATTTGTTAAAGTAAGTTAGATTTGACAAATGGAAATGCAAATTCAACCATTTTCAAACCTCATTGATCTTACTCATTACGTTTTCAATGTGGAGGCAGGTCTCTTTGATTACATGGACAATTTGACTTGTAACCATTAGGTACATATTGACTAAATGAATGCAAAGAACAAAACATAAGATATAGACAAGTTTTCATCTTAAATGGAAGCAGGATATTCGAAAAATGAAAAATTAGGTAACTAAACCTATCTCTTCCCAACTATCTCAGATGTGTATTGATGTTGTCAGTGGGCCATTATGAAGAGTACAACATTTTTTTGTTCATTTTAACATCTGATATACACATTAGTGTCGGGTGATATTTTCTTGTAGAATTTGAACTGAACATGGACATTAAGCATCATGTCAATTGTAGGAAAGGGGATTAAGATTGCATCTTTAGTCAAAATAGTTTCCATTGTACTTAACAGATTCAGTGTATTGTGAATGAATTATATGTAGTGAAGTTGTGTTGTCTGTAGTGAAGTGATTACTCTTTTGGTATATCCTAAAGCAGGTATACTGGGCTATGTTCCACCAAGTTTCTGGGACAGGGGAGCCCGATAGTGGGGAAATGCACATCTAGGATATGTGGGAGCACTCCCAAAATTTAGGGAAATTCATGGGGTACATGGGGATGTCAGGATACTTAGCATAGGACTCCCCATCTCGAAATTTCTAAAAATAAAATTAATGATGATAAAATCCCAACAATAACAATTCATCACATGCAAATTCGTCATTATAGTAGCCCAGGTGAAATTCTACAATATTTCCAGTCCTAAAATCTTGAATCTAAATTCTAAATGGGATGTGAAACTATTATTTTTCCATATGATGTTTGATGAGGTTGGAACCATGCTTAAACATCCTAAAACAGTTAAAGATATTGTTAAAAATTTAAGTAAAATGATACAAAAGGTAACATAAAGGAAAAACAATATGAAAAGTAAGATAAAAAAGAATGTTGGAGAGCATGGGAAGCAGGGCCTAGATACCCTCGCAGGGAACCTGTCCCCATGGAACACTGATATTGGGTTCAGACATTAAAACTACATCTTTTGTAAGTAACACATAATCGTGTGAGGAGTTTGTTTGCTAGCAAAAATAGTAGGGGACTAAAAAGCCTTAAAGTTGAGTGGTAAAAAGAAATATTTAGTGGCGTTATGCAGAATTGGTAGCTATGTTGAATTATTAATTGATGTGCATTATCCAAATTTAGAGCTTTAGGAAATATAAGCTACAGATGAAATCATACAATTGTAAATTTTCTGGAAATTATGACTTTCTATTCACATATAGAACTCACATTCTTTGATTGGACACTTCTTAGAGAATCAAGTTTAAGTAATCAAATTTGATGTAAGAAACAAATATGAACTATGTACAATTATGTAAGTAATCTTGTTTAGAAAGAGAAGAGTTGTAATTCTTTTATATATTGTGAATTTCTGTATGCATATAGAATCTTTTTTTTCTTCATTCCTTGAAACAATAAACTTAATTCAGCTAAGACTACACAAAACACTGTTGAATTGTACTCCCTCAGTGTCAATATATTTTATGTTGAGAAAATATAAATGAAAAGAGAAGGATAAGGGGAATGAGTGAATTCTAGGGAATAGTCCAGTTGTAATGTGGAAATAATCTAATAACTATGTTTTTGTCATATTTGTTTATTTTTTTGTTTGAGTGGTATTTTGGAAGCAACTAATTAAATTAGGGCTTTGACATTAGATTTTAAAACATTAAAGGAATTTTTATTTTGCATGTTAATAATTAATATAAAGCGATGAAATAAGAAAAAGAATAACATTGATACATTGCTTCTCAATGTAAATACGAATAACATGAGTGATAAGCTAGAAAAGTTGCATTCAAGTTATATGAAGATATCTTTTTCACATTTGGTATTCCTCCTTGGGTCCTGCAATAGAGTACAAGGGAAATTGTGAGGTTAGTCTAAAGATAATAGCTAATTAATGTTAATTAAAAGGTAATTTAGTATGTGTGTGAGGTTTCTCATTGTAACATTGGGCTACAAGAAAGGTGAGTTCGATAATTGTGATAGGATCATAGGACACTTAATGTAGAAAATATAAATAAATTGTTGGTTGGAAAGAAGGCATCTTGTGGATAAATCTCAGCAAACACTAATTGTGGTAATTTTCATTGGTTGTAACCCAGTTATTAGAATGTTTAGATGTGAAGAATGGATGTGGTGAACATTCAATGGGGACTAATTGCCACAATATATCACTGATTCACTGATTATATCATTGTGACCCTTAGGCATACTCTATGCAGCCAATAGATATTTATGGCAAAAAATAATTTGCCAACACATTTGTAGAAATTATGACCTTTACTCAGCTGGTTTCCATGCTGCCCACGGGTGAATGCAACTAGTCATCTGCATCTAACAAATACTAAAGTTAGATTTGAAAATACCTGTGTAGGAAGTTGGTTTTGTTCCTTAATTTATATTAAGTCATTTGATGTGTGATCTTGTGAATTGGTAATTTATAATTTTGCGAGAACATTTTTTAAACAACTTTGAATTTCAAGTAAACAAGATCTGTGAAATTTGGTACTTATCTAAAATTACTTCATATATTTTATTGTATATTTGGTTGATTATCAAGAATCCCTTTGTTTGCTATGAAGTATAGTAATTTCATGAGAACTTTGGTGAATATTATCTAACACGTCATTAACAACTTTCTGTAACCTTTAATTTCTCCAAGTTTCTTCTGACTAGTTATGTTAATGGAATCACATCCATTAGCAAAGTAGTTGATAATTGACTTGCATGATTGTATGTTATGAGGAATTTCAGTGATAAAGTGATCATTCTAAAAAAATTAGAGAAATAAATATTTGAATATATGTTTGATATATTTGAATTTTTTTTCATCTGAGTATTAATAACATATTTGGTATTTTACAGATTGTAAAAGATATTGGGCTTTCCTTACAACAAGAAATTTTTTAAAAAGTGTTGAATATGCGAGTTGTAGCTTTCGTATGCTTAATAGGACTTGTATTTTAATTGGTATAGTTGATATCTAATAAATTGACTCTAGATGATAGAATTTTCAAGAGCCACACAATTATCATTTCAGTTTTTTTCTTGCTTACATTTATTACGAATAATATAATTTCGAGGGTTACCATATAGTTTGTTATTTTTCATTTGTAGTCTTAAAATTATCCATCTTTATTATTCTAGAGCTTGACAGAGCTAAAAAGATAAATCGAATCAGGCTCCATGGCATCATGGTGTTGTAAGTGGAAAATTTCCATAATAGTTGTCTCTTGCAAATATGTTAGAATTTTCAAATACAACTGCATCATAGTGTTGGGAACATAAAATTTTCATAGTAGCCTTGAGAAAAAAAATTTGAATTTTTGAATTTTTTTTTTGAATTTTTACATGATTTAAATCGATGCACAGATTGTAAGTTCGTAACAAAAAAGTGTCTTCAAAGTTGACTGTTGGTTTGTTTGTAGATTATTCTAAGGATTGTATTTTATTTGGAAATTTCAGGTTAATTATGTTGTTGGAAAACTTGTTTGAGCATGCTATTATGATGAATATGTGATGGATACATTAATTATTGGTACATGAACGAATGCATGTTATGTAGAGCAAGCAAATGCAATAACTAAATGCCAATTTGCAAAATTTGGTAGCATTATAAACTTTCACCTTTTGCTATTCATTTTTCCCCTCTATAATCTTGCTAAGGATACTTCTCTTGCTGAATATATCAGTCAATATTTAGTTTTCACCTTTATTTAATGTTATAGAGTTTGAACTATAAGAACTATTTGGAATTGGCTTTTTTGATTAGGTGATCAACATAGAATGGGGAAATTTTAGGTCAGATCATCTGCCACAGACTTGTTATGATGATTATTTAGATGCAGATAGCTTGAACCCAAGCGATCATGAAAATTCACAATTTATACCTTGAAACTTTTCATTTCTCAACTTTGAAGGGTTATTGAGTACCTGACTTATAGTTCGAAGAAGCTCTAATGGTTCTTCGTAGTTTGCTTCAAAGTTTTGAAGAACTGGTTTTGGGAATGTAGCTTGGTGCCATTGTGAGAAGGGTGATTCTTAGGATGGCAGGGGAGTTAGGTATTTTGGAGATGTGACCCCTTCAAGTATATTTGATCCATTCATCCTCAGGTTTGTATGAAGATATTTTTGTGCACAACCATTTCACTACATTGATTAGAATTTTGTTTTAGCACAAGTTTTCTAAGTCAATAGTTGCACCTATTAGAAGGAATAGAGGGATGGTTGCCTGATTGATTGGAAAGGAACTTGTTTCATGCACATTTGATAAGTAAACATTCATGTCCGCTAGGGTATCTCCCTATTTTAGGAATATCCCATGAAAACAAATATAGTGCCATTGTGATAATGTTTTTCTCTCTCTAAACATGTTTTTCTATCTGAAATATGCAAGTTTTCTTTTTAACATGAAGTCTTCTAAGAAATATTGTACACAATTTTTTACTTGATTGAATTTTCTATCACATGGTTAAACTATATTTTTTCAGTACCAGAATTATTTTATGAAAATTAATGAAATTCACTAGTTCATTTGGCAAGGCCTTTGGGCAGCTTTAGAAACCTAAAATATTGACTGCGATTTTTTTTTTGAGGATAGAAAAAAGCTTCATGGATAGAGAAAATAATTTGGAAGATGAGTTCTCCAGGTAGTATTTCTCCTTGAACAACACCACTATCTCTAGTGGATTGTCAATATTTATAGTTGTTTATCAAGATTTAGCAAAAATGTTATCATTTTTGATTGATTATTAATTGATGGATTCTTTATTTATACTTGTCGCTCTTTCTTGAAGCTTTTGTGATAACTATTTTGAACTAATTGAGGATCAAACATTAGTGGTATTGTTGTAATATGTTAAATTATTCTTTGTATTGAATCAACCATTTCCTGTAAACTATCAATCAATGTGTTATTTTTTGGAAATTACAAGTATGGTAAATATGGGAAAATTGTTATGAAACCAGCTCCAAAAATAGAATAAAGGAGAGATCAACACCTTTGAAATCAACCACTTCGACGAGGTAACCTCCAATAAATTACATAAATGAAAAATTCTTCTATGATACAAATGATCAAAACCTCCTTCTATATATAGGAGTCCATGGGGCCACAATATAATCATAGCCAACCTAACAATAATAATGTAAGGGCACAATAATAACAATATTGGGGTTATAGGGGTACAAAAATAACAATAAGGGGGCTACACTAATAACAATAAGGGACTAAACTAGTAATATAGGGACCTAACATGCCCCTCTCCTTCAAAAAAGTCTTCTCCTCAACGCTTGAGTAACTTAGGTTGCTTCTGTATAAAATTCTCATTCTCCCATGTAGAATCTTCAGTGGGTAAGTTCTTCCACTTGATGAGATACTCTGAAATTGATCGATTTCGTAGTTGTTGAGTTCTTGTTTCTGTGAATGCTTCAGGTTACAATATTATTTTCCCTTCCTCATCAAGTTCTGGCAATATTGTTTGAACTGGAATATTTTCACCTATAACCTTCTTTAAGCATGAAACATGGAAAACTGGATGCACTCGCGAAGAAGCAGGAAGCTCCAATTTGTATGCCATAGTACCAATATTTTGCAACGCCTTGTAAGAACCACAGTACTTTGGCGATAATTTATTATCCTTCTTAGCTTTCTTGAGGGACATTTTTTTGTATGGTTGTAGCTGTAAAAATACCCAATCTCCTACATAAAAATTTCTCTCGCTGCGATGTTGATCTCCCTGTTGTTTCATTCAATTTTGTGCGAAATTTAGGTTATCCTTTAAGAGTTGGAGAACTTCTTATTGATGCTCGATGTGATCTTCCACTTCTTGAAACTTAGAATTTTCTCTTAAAGATGATGTGATGGATGGTGGATGATATCCATAAAGTGTCATAAATGGGGTCATTTTGCTACAGTATGGAAGGAAGTGTTATGCCACCATTCAACGAGAGGTAACAACTTGACCCATTTGATTTGTTTATCAGATACAAAATAATGAAGATATCCTTCCAAAAATGTATTCACTATCTCAGTTTGACCATCAGATTGAGGATGATAAGATGTGCTATGAGCTAATTGAGTACCCAAACAAGAAAATAACTTCGTCCAAAAATTTCCAGTAAAAATGGGATCTCTGTCGCTCACAATAATATTTGGGTTTTCATGTAGCTTTTTAATTGTGCCCATAAATGTAATAGCAGTTTTACTTGCTTTAAATGGATGAGATAATACACAAAAGTGTGCATACTTGGTAATTCTATCAACTACCACCATGATGACACTCTTTCCTTCAGACTTAGGTAAACCTGTGATAAAATACATTGAAATCTCCTCCCAACGTTGACTTGGAATGGATAAAGGTTTTAGAAGACCCGGGGTCTTAATTGTCTCAACTTTATTTTCTTGGAAAACCAAACATTCTACCACAAACTTTTGAATATCATATTTAAGGCCATCCCAAAAAAATTCTTCCTTCATCTTGTGGTAAGTTTTTAAAAATGCTAAGTGTCCTCCTAAAGGAGAAGTGTGCAATTCCAAAAGAATATTTTGTTTTAGTTGGAAATTCTTACAAAGATATAAGTGATCTTTGTACCATAAGGAATCATTTTTCCAACTAAATGTATCAGATGTACTAGAATCTTGCTACAACTTTTGAATGAGTGTCCACACTTCTTTGTCCTTCTTCCATTCATCCCTTGCTTCATTTATCCAATCTGGTTGGATAATATAAATGGCACAAATCAATGCTTCCACCTCTTCATTCTTTCTTGAGAGTGAATCTGTAACAACATTTAGCTTCCCTTTTTTGTAGATTATTTCAAAGTCATAACCCAAAATCTTTGTGACCCATTTTTTCTATTCTTCTGAAGATAATATTTGTTCCAAAAAGTGTTTAAGACTATCATGATGAGTTTTTACCTTGAAGTGTCTTCCGATTAGGTAAGGTCACCATTTATTTAGTGCATGTAGTATTGCTAACATTTCCATCTCATAAATAGTTTTCTGTAAATACTTTCCTTTGATTGGACGACTTTCAAAATCAATGGGTCTTCCTTCTTGCATTAAAACAACACCAATTCCATTTCCTGAGGCATCACATTCCACAATCAAGGTTTTTGTGAAGTCTGGCGTAGCTAATACCGATGCTAGGCACATTTCCTATTTAAGATGTTCAAAGCCCTTAGTTGCTTCAGGAGTCCATGAAAATGAATATTTCTTCAATAATGTTGTTAGAGGTGCTACTATTCTCCCATAATTCTTAAAAAACTTGCGATAATAACCTATTAACCTGAGAAATCCTCGCAAATTCTTTATGGTTGTGGGGAATTTCCATTCCTTAATGCCTTTAAATTTTTTAGGGTCTACCTTAACACCCCCGTGAGATAAAATATGACCCAGATATTCCACCTCTTGTACTCCAAAGAAACATTTGGATGTTTTTTCATATAATTGTTTCTCGTGCAATAGTTTGAGCACGATGTGAACATGTTAAACATGATCCTTCCAAGACCTGCTATATATTATTACATCATCAAAAAATACTAGCATAAATTTTCTAAGGAAGGGTTTGAAAATGGAATTCATCAACCCTTGAAATATAGAAGGTGCATTGGTAAGGCCAAAATGCATGAAAAAAATTTCATAATGACCCTCATGAGGTTCAGATGCTGTTTTTGGAATATCTTCAATCTTCATTCTAATTTGATGATATCCTCAATGAAGATCTAAATTGGTAAAATAAAATTCTCCATGTAATTCATCAATCGCAGGAATGGGAAATTTATCTTTAATGGTGAGCTTATTGAGCTCCCTATAATATGGATACATGCGTTGTGATCCACCCTTCTTGTGCACCAATACTACTGGAGCAGAGGAAGAACTTTGACTAGGTTGAATTATACCAACCTCTAACATTTCTGCAATCATACATTCAATTTCGCTCTTTTAGACATAAGGATATCTATAAGGCCTGATGTTTGGAGGAACACTTCCTGGAATCAAATGAATAGCATGATCATGATCATGAATAGGTGGGAGTCCTTTGGGAGTTTCAATAGCTTGGAATGATTGTCCAATACTTTTTGGAAATCTACAGAAATAGATGATTTTGATGTTGGAACTTCTAGTGAGCATAATTGTGTAATTACCCCTTGTTTTTCATTCTTTAGAGGATTTTTCATAACATTAGAGTTTATTATCTTTCCTGGCTTTCCTGTGATACCCCATAATTCGACTTCCTTTGATTCTGAAAAACATTTCAAGAAAATTTCCTGAAAATTAAAAGCTATCGTCCGCAAAGATTGTAACCATTGTACTCCTAGTACAACATCAGTACCTTCCATTGGAATGGAAAGCATTGGACTATTGAATACATATTCCCCCATGGTTAGCTTGATATTATGGCATTTTCTAGAGAAATTTATATTTCCTCCATTTGAAACCATCACTTAACATTCTGGTGCTTGGTACAGGAAACAATTCAATTCCTTGGCTACCTTACAATGAATAAAATTATGGGTACTACCCGAATCAATCAACATTATTACGTTTTTCTTCTTGATATGTCCTTCTATCTTGAGAGTTTGAGGAGTGGTAATTCCTGCCAATGCATTACAATATATGGTGGGACTCATTTCTTCCTCTTCTAGGGTTGGTTCCTGGTGGATATCCTCTTATTTTTAAGATTCTTTGTTCAATTTCTTCTTCCTCTTCACAATCTATGTAAAATAATTTCTTCTCAACACACTTATGACCTTTAGTTTATTTGCTATCACAACTGTAGAAAAGCCCTTTTTCTCTTTTTTCTTCCAATTATTGTGGTTTCAACCTTGTAGGTTGTGGAGGTCTCTGAGTAACAACACTTCCATCTTTATATATGTGAATGGTAGGCTTCCTTGTCGCCATAATTTTACATTCAATTTTTCTTTCCAACCTGAATGCCTTTTCCAATGAATCAGGTTCCCAAATGTGAATTTCATGATGGATGTTATCCTTTAATGTCCCTACGAAGACATTAATATTATGTTCCTCTGGAATATCATTTACCCTTATATTCAATTTTTGGAAGTCCTCATTTGATATTTATTAATTGGCTAAAGAAGGTGTTGCTTTTTGTATCCTCATAATGTTCTATCATTTCCTCCGTAAAAATTTACCAAGTGACAATTCTTTTGCGAGAGAAAAGCCATCGATAGCGTAAAAATGTATTTTGATCTAAATGTAAATTTGCAATGCGTACCTTTTGTGCATTTTGCACATTATTGAGATCAAAATATTGCTCCATCTATAGTATCCATGTTACAAGATCCTTGCCATCAAACTTCCTCATATCCATCTTTGGAATATGCTAGTTATTCCATCCAACATTAGAGTTTATGAAATCACGATTAAAATTTATTTTTTTCTCATCATGAGTTTCTTCTACTATATTTTCATCATTATGAAACATTTCTTGTATCAACATTGCCAAATCTTCGATGTATACTTTTAGGTCGTTCTTCATGTTTTCCATGTTGTCTTTCATTTTTTCATTGATCTTAGCTTCCATGTCATCCATCTTAGCTTCCATGCTAACTTCCATGCCATCCATCTTAGCTTCCAAACCACTCATCTTAGCTTCCATGCCTTTCTTCAAACCATCCATTTCATTTTTTGTTTCTCTTTGCGATAGCGAAATTTGGTGCACTTGCTCTTGTAATTTTGATATCTCATGTTGCATTTCTTCATCTTCATGAGTCATAGTAGAACCTTATGAAGGATTAATGGGTGTTTAATTCTTTTTAGGGGGGATTTTAGAACCCAATATTGATATCTATTCTTCAATATGCCCTTGCAATAAATTCAAAGTAATTTTTTCAAAAGAGACTTATCTAATTCGAAAAGAATACACACATTTTTCTTGCTTTGGAGGACCTTGATATTGAAACTGAATTATCTCAGTGATTTTGGATCTTAAATATCTAAAATTGGGCCCTATAGTAGCCCTCTGAATCTTCTTTCAAATTCAAGAGGTCTAACCTTATTTGGATTCTTCAAGGAAAAGTTATGTGAAATCTCCCATAATGACCTAATTATGGACTTGTTTATCAGAGCGAATTTATAGAGCATGCAACGTGTCACTGTTTCCTCCTTCATCTCTGAAATTGATACAGAGGAAACTAAATTTCGTGTACTTGCGGCCACTTTGTATATAATTCCAATCCAATGCTCAAAGAGAGAGTTACGATGATTTTCCCATGGTCACCTCTTTGAGATGAAATTCGCGCGCCTGAAAAAAACATAACTTCCACAGACCTTATATCCGCAAATATTGTGAATCAAGCTCTAAAAATTTTCCATGAAATTCCTCAGGATTGCAGCTTCACTCTGTAAAAATTTCAACTTATGACCCTCGTAGAAAAAAATTTATAACGAAGATTCCATGATGACCTATTTAGGTTAAATTCAAGAGCCTGCAAAAACCCCTAACTTGCACAGATCATATATTCGAAAATATTGTGAAAAAAGATCTGAAATTTTTTCACAACGTTCCTCAGGAATTATGCTCCGCTCTATAAAAATTTAAGCTTCTCACCCTTCGCAGGATAAAATTTATAGCGAAAATACCATTATGACCTGTTTAGAGCAGCGAAAACCTAGAATGCAAAGGTCTGATACCAAATGTTATGAAACCGGCTCTAAAAATAGAAGAAAAGAGAGATCAATGCCTTAGAAATTATCCACTTCGAGGGGGAAACCTCCAATGCATTACATAAATGAACAATTCTTGGATGATACAAATGACCAAAGCCTCCTTCTCTATATAGGAGTCCATGGGGCCACAATATAATCCTAGCCAACCTAATATTATGATCCAAGTGGATATTCGTGGCCACCCGCCTATTCCACTTAGGGCCCCACCATTGTCTCTTTCAATTTTTCAGTTTCAGCACAACTTACTATTTTTAGTATTTTTTCGGGTCCTGAACTTCCAGAGCTGTTTTGCGGCCCTAAACAGCATTTTTGCGGAAACTCACGAGCAAAATGGTTCCATGAATTTAAGATGGTCACTCAAAAGTTGTAGTCCTCAGAAATTTATTTCTAATGAGGTATGGTTTGCATCAAACAGAGATCGTATGCCAAAGTTGCGTCCCTGGGAAGTTGAAACACCAATTTACCCAAACGGGGCCCATAGTTTTGGCGCTTCATCTCCTAGGGTTAGGGTTTTGGATGTTTAGGGTTTTCCATTATTTCTAAATAATAAATAGGCCCTTGAGCCTCATTGTAACTCAGTTTAGAGGCTTGTAGCCGCCACATCTCTTCTCAGAGATAAGCTACCAGTGCCCTAGATAGTTTATCTCCATTATGTCTGTAAGCAAATTTCAATTCTTTGATATTAATGAAATGAAGTGTTATTTTTGTTGCTTCTTTGTATTTATGGTTATATTTTTATTCTATTACGTTCTTGCATAAATCCAGATCAGTGGTATCAGAGCGGTCTACTTTTTCTCGATCCTTCTTTGCATGTCCCCAACGAGGTTGGGGTATAAGGAGTTAGGGCTCGATCTGGTGGAACCTTTGCAAGATCAGCCTCGCAAACCCCGACGACCACCTATGGGGTATGAAAATAAATATGAGGGAGTAGGAGATCTTATCAAAATATTGCTCGAGGAGGCCCTCAAAAAACAAAGGAACATGATGATGGATAACATCGCCCAATTCCTTCAACGACTGCCCACCAGCAGCACATATGCATCCAAAAACCACTATGGAGGTGCGACTCCCTTTAAGATACAAGTAAATTTTGACATTCCCATATTTGGGGGTCAAATAGATGCAGATGTTGTAGATAGATGGTTGAATCTATTAGAAGGATATTTCTCGGTTCATGACTTTTCGGACCGGGAGAAGATTATTTTTTCACTCCTCAAAGCTACCCCCCATGTCAAGGATTGGTGGGAAACCTACTGCAAGAAAAAGGACAAGATAGAGCCCTCTCTGTTCTCAGCCCTACCCACTAGGAATTTTTTCTGAGATGCCATCAAGGAACAATACTATCCTGTGGGGAGCTATGAGGACAAGTACATAAAATGGACCATGCTGCGGCAACAAAGGGATCAAGATGTGCATGAGTTGATGAATTTGTTCCATACCCTGCGCACAAAGTTGAGTATCAAAGATTCAAAGAAACATCTGGTGCTAAAGTATTGCAGTTTTATGCACAGATAGATTCAGGAGGAAATGGAGTTCGTCGAAATCTCCTTCCTTGGTGCAGGATACTGGTATGCTACCAAGATTGAGCAGAAAATCAAACAGAAGAAGCAAGACTTTGGATCTGTGAATCAAAAAGCAAGGGAAAGGTGCTCCCAAACCACAAAATAAAGGATAGGGCCAAGTCATGGTGGCCCAAGACAACCTGTCAAAGCCATAAGAAAAGAAAAACACCGCAAAGCCAAATAAGGACACGGGAAAGTGGTGTGAGTTCCATAAGAGCTCCACTCACAACACAAGTGAGTGTCGGGCCAGTCAGTCGCTGGTGGCTGAGATGAGGGCTTCTGATTCAGATGCATGTTCTGACTTTGAATCAGAACCTGATAAGGAAAATTACCAAGGGAAACAAATTATTGATGCGGAACCCCATGCCACTATTTCCACTACGAAGATCCAGAAGGAGGAACCGGAAGAGCTAGAGGAGGAGGAATCTCTCTTCCACACCCAGATGTGGGTAAAGGGCTCCCTGATATAGTTCATTGTCGACAATGGGAGCCAAAAGAACCTCATTTCAGCAGACATCGTGAAGTGGTTGGGCTTGCCGACTACAACACACCCACATCCATACACCATCGGGTGGCTTCACCAAGGACGGGATCTTCGCATCGGCCAGCAGTGCCGCCTTCCCTATAGCATCAAGCCCTTCACGGATGAGGTATTATGTAACATTGTTCCTCTTTATGCTTCTGGTGTATTATTAGGCCAACCATACTTGTGGAAGTGACATGCTGTGTATGAGTCCTAGCCTCATGCTGTTATTGTTACTTTGGGAAATAAGTTGTACAGGATAGCAGAGGTACCACCGCTTGCCACTATATGTTTGGTTAATACAAAGCAATGCAGTAAGCTCATTTTCCAAACTAGGAAATTTTTGTTCCTGATGATCCACCCCCAGGGCAAGAAGAAGAGTGTGGCCACAACCTCCAGATAGGGCTCCTCTGCATGACAACAACAAATGGATAAGGTTGTGGAGGAGTACAAGGACATATTCACCTCACCCACAGGGGTTCATCTGCACTGTCAAGTCAAGCACCCCATTGATCTGACCCCAAGTGCACTGCTACCCAACGGACTGATATATTGACGCTCTATTCTGGAGAACGATGAAATCAAGAGGCAGATTCAAGAACTACTGCAGAACGGTCAAATCCGGCCAAGTTCATCACCCTGTGGGATCCTTATCGTGTTGGTATAGAAGAAGGATGGGACGTCAAGACTCTGTATTGACTATCGGGCATTGAACAGGATCACTGTCTGGAATAGGTACCCGATCCCACGGATTGATGACCTTCTGGACCAACTTAAAGGGGTGAAATATTTCATCAAGATCGAGTTGAAGTCTGGTTATCATCAGGTACCAATCGAACCCTCCAATATGTGGAAGACTGCCTTCAAAGCCAAGGAGAGCCTTTTTGAATGGCTGGCCATGCCTTTCGGGTTGATGAATGCTCCTGCAACATTCATGAGGTTGATGGACAACATCTTGTGGCCATTCACAAACTCATTTGTGGTGGTGTACTTGGATGAAATTCTTATCTTCAACCAGACTTGGGAAGAGCACCTCCACCACATCCAACAAGTCCTCCAAATACTATGGCAACACAAGTTGTGTGCCAATTTGGAGAAGTGCACTTTCGGCATGACCCAGGTTCAATATCTAGGATATGTTATTGATGAAAGGGGGGTGCATGTGGATCCAACCAAGATCCAAGTCATTCAGGATTGGCCAGCCCCGACCACTATAACAGAGCTTTGCAGCTTTCTGGGTCTTGCTAATTTCTACCGCAGGTTCATGTTGGGATTCTCTCATATCACATTGTAGAAAAACTCACACCAATAGAGTTAAACCCAGACTGCATGGAACAGGCTAGCACATATTGTATCATGGATATTCAAATCAAGAATAGTCACCAACGGAAGATCCAATTGTATCGGGTTTTCAAATCTGGCCAACTCCTGCATCAAGGAAAGTGGTTCACCAGGGACTAAATTCAGCAGAAGTTTCCTCATCTCATGGAGGAACTGAACGCAATGGTGACCATTGCTTCCTGAGGGGGAAGGAATGATCCAGGTGGATATTGGTGGCCACCCGTCTATTCCACTTGGGCCCCCACCATTGTCTCTTTCAGTTTTTCAGTTTCAGCACAAATTACTATTTTTAGCAGTTTTTTCGGGTCCTGAACCTCCAGAGCCGTTTTAAGGCCCTAAAAAACGTTTTTTGGGAAACCCGGAAGCAACATGGGTTCATGGACTGATGCTACTCACTAAAAATTTGTAGTTCTCGAATAGATATTTCTAACGAGGTATGGTTCGCATCAAACTAATGCCAAAGTTACGTCCCCGAGAAGTTGAAACACCAATTTTCCCAAACGGGGCCCATTGTTTTGGCGCTTCATCTCAGAGGGTTAGGGTTTTGTATGTTTAGGGTTTTCCATTGTTTCTAAATAATAAATAGGCCCTCGAGCCTCATTGTAACTCAGTTCAGAGGCCTCTAGCTGCCACATCTCTTCTCAAGGATAAGCTACCAATGCCCTAGCTAGTTTATTTCCGCTTTTTCTATAAGGAAATTTCAGCTCTTTGATATTAATGAAATGAAGTGTTATTTCTGATGTATTTTTGTATTTATGGTTATATGTTTATTCTATTGCGTTCCTGCATAAATCCGTATCACAATAATAATGTAAGGGCACAATAATAACAATATTGGGGTTACAGGGGTACAAAAATAACAATAAGGGGGCTACACTAATAACAATAAGGGACTAAACTAGTAATATAGGGACCTAACAAAAACTACTCATTATTTGCATGTAAATATGAAAAGCATATCAAAAATAATCTTATTTTATCTTTTCATTATAACGATCAGTGATGTTTTGGTTTGAGTGGTTGAGGATGAGCATAGGTGTTCCCTCAAATTGGAAATTTGGTGTTTGAATTTAGTGTGGATTTTCCATTGACAAATCATATAGAAACTGGAATACTAAATTTAATTTTCAAAATAATTCTTTTTGGGGGATTACTAGTGGTGATTGCTACATATTTTCGATGATGGAAATTTTCTCCAAATCACAACTAATATATATTGTACCACGGGTGATGAACACAATGGGAAGGGAATTGTCTTTGCAATTTATCCACTTATATTGTAGTGATTCATAAATATAAGAAAAACATTAGTAATTTTATATATACTAATTGGCTTATTCATATGTGATAATGGACCCAATAAGTAGTTCTTATATGATGAAACACTCATCATACTTGGAAATTCTTGACATAATTGAACTCTGGCCCTAGATTTATTCGCTTATACTTCTACATTATCCAGTTATATACATGTATACGAGGCTATCCTATTATTGTATACTTTTTACTTCATTTCATTTTATTCTAGACTTAGCTTTGACATTTTCTAGAATTTTTGTTTGCACACCCACATTGTATAAGTAATATACAACTTGATATATTTAGCATGTAACTTAGTTGGCATGATTGTGCTCAATATTTCCTTGAATGTTGAATACTAATTTTACTAAGGTGTTATTTTCTATGGTGACATTTTTATTTTCTTTGCTTATGCAAGCCATCTAGCCACATAGTCTAAAGGCATTTGCATTGCCCAACTACGTAAAAATTGTTTGAGATTCTTAATTTTATGAGCAAAATTGAATTTGAAAAAATATTGCAGATTTTGAGGTATATATCAGATAAATCATTTACATTATACTTTAGTTTATATTCCAAAGTTGTTCATCCTCTTTTATGTCTTATACTTTTCATTGTATCTTCTTAATGTTCATAAAAGGAACTCGCACGATGGTAAGAAGCAAGAATTGAAGAAAGAGGAGAGTAATAAACACTAGAGAAACAAAGTGAAAATTAAAGAGAGAGAGAAGAGAAATGGTCTAGTGGTACTTGCAGAGCCAATATCCCACATAAGACACACACATAGAGATTGATGGTCAAGTCTTCAGCGTTAGTGAATTCACCTGCAATGACTTGATAACAGAATGTTAATGTTTTGAAGTGATGAAACAATATTTCATGTGTAAATTGTGCTCCAACCAATATTAAGTTGGAAATTGATATTGTAATCCTCGATATTTTGTATAATATAATTTATGTAGTTGAAATTATTTATAGTTTCACTTGATATTATTTAGTATTGTCATTAACATATGTAAATTTTTGTTTTCATATTAGATGGACATGTACATTGTATGCCATTTTTTTTTATTTAGCTACAAAATCACACTAATTAATTTATGTTGATTAATACTGAACACATAAAATCAATCTAAAAACAACAAATTACTAGTTTATGTTTATTAATGATAAACAAAAATAAATTGAATATACGACTAAATCAGTTGCTATAATGATTGTTAATGAAAGTAAATGAAATGAATATAAACTACTAAAGTAGTCATTTTTATAATGAATATGAAACTACCCAAAAAATATAAATGACTACTACAAATGATACATTTTTTATTACAAATGATGACTAAGCTCTGCATATATATGACTATTAGTAGATAATTTATAGTATCTTATAATACGACCAAAATTTAGTCATATTTATTTGGTCACTAATTGGTTTCAAACGATGACTAAAATTTCCATATATATGACTATTAGTAGCTAATTTACAGTATTTTATAATACGACCAAAATTAGGCATATTCTTTTGACCATTAATTGGTCTCAAACGATGACGAAAATTTGCATATATATGAGTATTAGTAGCTAATTTACGCGACTATTGAAAAAGATCACCGTCTGGAATAGGTACCGGTCCTACCTGACATGACCTTTTGGACCAACTTAAAGGGGTGAAATATTTCAAATATCAAATTGAAGTCTAGTTATCAAATTAATCGAGCCCTCCAATGTGGAATACGCGCCTTCAAAGCCAAGAAGAGCCTTTTGAATGGTCGGCCATGCCTTTGGTTATAGCCGCCAAATACATGGTGTCAGGACGTCGTTTGGGCCGCTTCACCAACTCATTTGTAGTGGTGTACTTGGATGATATTCTGATCTTCAGCCATACTTGGGAAGAGCACCTTCACCACATCCGACAAGTCCTCCAAACACTGCGGCAACACAAGTTGTGTGCCAATTTGGAGAAGTGCACTTTTGGCATGACCCAGGTTCAATATCTGGGATACATTATCGATGAAAGGGGGGTGCATGTGGATCCAGCCAAGATCCAAGTCATTCGGGATTGGCCAGCCCCAACCACTATAACAGAGCTTCGCAACTTTCTGGGTCTTGCTAATTTCTACCATAGATTCGTGCTGGGATTCTCTCATATCACATTGCAGAACAACTCACACCAATAGAGTTAAACCCAGACTGCATGGAACAGGCCACCACAGATTGTATCATGGACATGAAAATCAAGAACACTCGCCAATGGAAGATCCAACTGTATCAGGTTGTCAAAGCTGGCCAACTCCTGCACCAAGGAAAGTGGTTCACCAGGGACCAAGTTCAGCAGAAATTTCCTCATCTCATGGAGGAACTTAACGCAATGGGGACCATTGCTTCCTAAGGGGGGAGGAATGATCCAGGTGGATATTGGTGGCCACCCGTCTATTCCACTTGGGCCCCCACCATTGTCTCTTTTCGCTTTTTCGCCATGACAACTTACTATTTTTCGCAGTTTTTTCGGGTCCTGAACTTCTAAAGCCGTTTTGAGGCCCTAAACGACGTTTTTTGGGAAAACCGGGAGCAACATGGGTTCATGGACCGATGTTTCTCACTCAAAATTTGTAGTCCTCGAATAGATATTTCTAACGAGGTATATTTCTAACGAGGTATGGTTCACGTCAAACGGAGATCGTATGCCAAAGTTACGTCCCCATGAAGTTGAAACACCAATTTACCCAAACGGGGCCCATAGTTTTGGCGCTTCATCTCCTAGGGTTAGGGTTTTGGCTGTTTAGGATTTCCCATTGTTTCTAAATGATAAATAGGCCCTCGAGCCTCATCGTAACTCAGTTCAGAGGCCTGTAGCCGCCACATCTCTTCTCAGAGATAGCTACCAGTGCCCTAGCTAGTTTTATTTCCATTCTGTCTGTAAGCAAATTTCAGTTCTTTGATATTAATGAAATGAAGTGTTATTTCAGCTGCATTTTTGTATTTATGGTTATATGTTTATTCTATTGAATTCCTACATAAATCCGTATCACAATGTAAGGGCACAATAATAACAATATGGGGGTTACAGTGTTGGAATAATGGGTTACAAGGGCTACACTAATAACAAAAAAGGACTAAACTAGTAATATATGCACCTAAAAAAACTACTTACTCATTATTTGCATGTAAATCTACAAAACATATCAAAACTACTCTTATTTTATCTTTTCATTATAATGATCACTGATGTTTTGAGTTTGAGTGATTGAGGATGGCCATAGGTGTTCCCTCAAATTGGAAGTTTGGTGTTGGAATTCAATGTGGATTTTCCATTCAAGCATCATATAGCTAGTGAAATTTAAAAGTTACATTCCAAAATAAACCTTCTTGGGGGATTACTAGTCGTGATTTCTACATATTTCGATGTTGTAAATTTGCTCCAAATCATAGCTAATGTATTGTACCACAGGTAAGGAACACAATGGGAAGGGAATTGTCTTTGAAATTTATCCACTTATATTGTAGTGATCCATAAATATAAGAAAAACATTAGTAATTTTATATATACTAATTGGCTTATTCATATGTGATAATGGACCCAATAAGTAGTTCTTATATGATGAAACACTCATCATACTTGGAAATTCTTGACATAATTGAACTCTGGCCCTAGATTTATTCGCTTATACTTCTACATTATCCAGTTATATACATGTATACGAGGCTATCCTATTATTGTATACTTTTTACTTCATTTCATTTTATTCTAGACTTAGCTTTGACATTTTCTAGAATTTTTGTTTGCACACCCACATTGTATAAGTAATATACAACTTGATATATTTAGCATGTAACTTAGTTGGCATGATTGTGCCTAATATTTCCTTGAATGTTGAATACTAATTTTACTAAGGTGTTATTTTCTATGGGGACATTTTATTTTCTTTGCTTATACAAGCCATCTAGCCACATAGAAGCCATTATTGTCCAACTGCAGAAAAATTGTTCGAGATTCTTAATTTTATGGGAAAAATTGGAATTGAAAATATTGCATATGTTGAGGTATATATCGTATAAATCCTTTACATTATACTTTATTTTATATTCCAGTGTTCATCCTCTTTTATGTCTTATACTTTTCATTGTATTTTCTTTAATTTTCATAAAAGGAACTCAGTATTGATGGTAAGAAGCAAGAATTGAAGAAAGAGGAGAGTAATAAACACTAGAGATACAAAGTGAAAATTAAAGAGAGAGAGAAGAGAAATGGTCTAGTGGTACTTGCAGAGCCAATATCCCACATAAGACACACACATAGAGATTGATGGTCAAGTCTTCAGCGTTAGTGAATTCACCTGCAATGACTTGATAACAGAATGTTAATGTTTTGAAGTGATGAAACAATATTTCATGTGTAAATTGTGCTCCAACCAATATTAAGTTGGAAATTGATATTGTAATCCTCGATATTTTGTATAATATAATTTATGTAGTTGAAATTATTTATAGTTTCACTTGATATTATTTAGTATTGTCATTAACATATGTAAATTTTTGTTTTCATATTAGATGGACATGTACATTGTATGCCATTTTTTTTTATTTAGCTACAAAATCACACTAATTAATTTATGTTGATTAATACTGAACACATAAAATCAATCTAAAAACAACAAATTACTAGTTTATGTTTATTAATGATAAACAAAAATAAATTGAATATACGACTAAATCAGTTGCTATAATGATTGTTAATGAAAGTAAATGAAATGAATATAAACTACTAAAGTAGTCATTTTTATAATGAATATGAAACTACCCAAAAAATATAAATGACTACTACAAATGATACATTTTTTATTACAAATGATGACTAAGCTCTGCATATATATGACTATTAGTAGATAATTTATAGTATCTTATAATACGACCAAAATTTAGTCATATTTATTTGGTCACTAATTGGTTTCAAACGATGACTAAAATTTCCATATATATGACTATTAGTAGCTAATTTACAGTATTTTATAATACGACCAAAATTAGGCATATTCTTTTGACCATTAATTGGTCTCAAACGATGACGAAAATTTGCATATATATGACTATTAGTAGCTAATTTACAGTATATTATAACACGACCAACATTTTGGTCATATTTCTTTGGTCATTAATTCGTTTTCTCGAGTGACCATTTAGTAATATATTTTTTTGTATATTTGGTCATTAATTGTGGCAATTAAGAATTAAATCAATGAATAAATTAATGACCAAATGTATGAATAAATATAATACTATTCAATAAAGTTGAGGCAACCAATTAATGACTAAGCTAAAAATGGCTAAACTTTGGTCGCGTTATAAGATACTATAAATTAGCTACTATGGGTCACCGAAAGAAAAATGGTTGTTTATATGAAAATTTTGGTCATTTTTTTAGTAAATAATTAGCAATTTTTTACTAGTGATAATAACGACATCGAGAAGGTCACTAAGGTCAAAAGGAAACCCTAACATTTTACATTTTTTATCTGAAAACATTCATTCTCATTCATTGATTTCAGAGTTCACACCTTCCCATGCAAAGCCATGTGAGGCCATGTAGGGAGTCACATCATGGACCAATAGAAATGACCCATGAAGATAAGCGTCATCCACATGTTACAATCCATGTGTTAATTCAAGTGTGGAGGAACCTTCATAAATAGTTTAAAAAAATACAGAATATAGAACCATAGATTAAACACAGAAGATGACAAGGCCTATTGGGTGGCCTTAGGAATTTTAATTTAATGTTTTCATAGTGTATGATTCTATGGATGTCGATATATATCGGAATTTGATAATAATTATCATGTAAAGGCTTCAAATCCTAGTGAGATAAAGGCAACACTTTTCAATAACCAAATATCATATGTCATATAATAATTATTATGTAAAGGCATCAAATCCTAATGAGATAGAGGAAGAATTTTTTAATAACCAAATATCATATTTCATTGTTGGAGTTTGTTAATAATTTTTGGGTAAGACTAGTTATAAAAGAATGAAAAGTGAGAGGGAAAAAACTTTATGGTTTGATTACATATTGTATCCATGTAGTTAGCTTTGTGAAAAACCTTGCATGAATTAAATAAGGGATAAAATTAACATTTAGTCCCAGATATATATGTACAAGATGAAAGTCAAGTTGAAATATATGGTGGTTAAAGGACTCCATAGTGAATTTAAGAGTAATTGTATTTTAATATGCTAGTAGCACAAACCATCCGCTGAAGAATGTCATTGGAAAATTTAAGGACAACCTAAATTATATGACATATAAGGTGAGAAGGTCTTATGTTTAAACTTAAAAGGAATTTTGTACCCAATTTTTACTATGGAAAAATTGGTCAATGATCAAGCCAATATCATAGTATTAAGTCATAGTCTTGTAGAGTGCTACTTGAGTAATCGAATGTAGTCACCAAGAAAAAAAAATTAGGGTGTGTTTTCGAGGTTCATTACATGTGGTATTAGAGTTGTATGTTAAAACACCAAGCATTTATGGGTCCTAAATGTAAGTAAGTAAATGATTGAAATAATAATTAAGGAAACAAAAATAATTACTATCAGAAAGAAAAATGAGCTATTACTGAATATTTTAATAGAAATATTTCTGTGGGATCACCTGAAGGGGGTAGATAGTATAATTGTGAGCAACGGATTATGAGGGGAGAAACTCAAAATGAAAACAAAAGATAATATGAAATTTTACAAGTGGTTCTTAATTTAAATGTTGACTTAGCCAGTGTTAAATATAATCAAGAGAAACTTTATAGACATAAATGGATACATACTCAAGAGGTTAGAGTAAAATATAAACAGTATGAAATTTGAAAATCTCATAAGAGAAGGATTAGAAATGAGTATCCAAACATAACTGAACCATTAACTTCTAGTGAGATTCAAACAACCAAGTTTAGAGATGACCTCAAAAAACAAAAGTCATGTAGAAATACTTTCGTGTCTAAGAAAAAAAAATAATCTCAACTATAGGGTGAATTTAAAAATATCATACCTTCAAATTTTGATGGAGAATCTCAAGAAGGGGAATAAGCTTAGCTTTTGAATATCATCAAAATATTTTGAAGTGTATAATTACCATAGTAACCTAAAATCCAAACCCACTACATAGCAATTGACTAGAAAAGAAACTTTTTGGTGGGAACAAAACAAAGTAATAAAGAAAATTAGAGTAAAAATTTTGACCTGAAAATTATTCAAGAAGGAATTGTTGAAGAACTACTTAACAGAGATGTACTATAATGATAAATATAGTAAATTCCATGAATTAAAACTAGGTTATTTAAAAATGGATGGATTTTTGAATAAATTTATGAGCATGTTTCAGTATGTGCCATATCTTAAAGAAGGAAAGGAAACAATTCAAAGCTTTATGAGTTATTTAAATTTTTCCTATTAAGAGAGAATTGAATTTGATAATATGGAAAAAATGGATGAAACAATAAGAAAAGAAAATTTTTGCTACACCCAGAATAATCAGAAAAGTGATAACTCTAAGAATTAGTTAGCAAACAAGAATGAAAAATTTAATGTTGAAATGAAAGGATTAAGGAAACATGCATCTACTAAAACATAAAAAAGTGTTCAGGGGGGAACTAAAATAGGATTTTGAATCAAAAAAGAAATTTGAATTAGGGGAGTGGGTAGGTAACATGATTAGGGAACAGAAAAATTGATGAATTGACAAGGTTTCCAATCAAGTGTTGGAGCTATAATGAAAATAATTTACGGAGAACATTTCTACAAAATACTTTGAATAAGAAGGAAAAAATGCATAATATACATAAGGAATCTATAGTAAATTATGTTTTTCATAACATATCAAGGATTAGTGCAGTGTTAGATGATAGACACGATAACCATCAATCCACCATGGTGGAGATTCTAGGTAAAATATTTGGAACAATTATTTCTATGTTAATTGATACTTGCACCAGTTTGATTTATATTTCTCCTTTTTTGATTGAAATATGGACTTAAGAAGGAAAAATAGATGAAATCATGGTTATTTCAATTATCTACATGAAGCAAAAGAAGTGTTATTTAGATGAGCGCAAAATTTTCAATAGACTTGAATGGATTTCACACTAAACTGAACTTGAATATTTTACATTTAGGATGATCTGATACTATTATTGGCATGGATTGCATAGAATGACATAGGGTGACCTTGAATTGTTTGAAAAAATATTTAACACATGTTAATTATGAAGGGCTAACATGTAGAGTAAAAGGGATACCGAGGGCTACCTTAGTAAGTCAAATATATGATTTACAGTGAAATAAATGCATCCAAAATGGATGTAAACTATATGTAGTTAAGACTAAATATCATTATGAAAGTAATACAAAAAGTTCCATAGAATATTACCTAATCCTAGAAAGGTATAAAGGCACTTTTCCTAAGGAAATAAAAAAAAATCCTCCACGAAAGAACATATATTTCACTATATATATTATCCTTAGAGTAGTCAAAGCATCCAAAGCTCCATACAAAAAAAGTTTCCTAAAATTGATGGAACTAAAAATGTAGCTACAAGAGTTATTAGAAAAAATACATATTAGACCATGTGCGTCACCTTGGGATGCACGAGTCCTATTTGTGAAGAAAAATTATGAATTTTTTAGAATCTATATAGATTACTAACAACTTGAAAAAATGACAATCAAGAATAAGTATTTTTTAGATATGATTGACATCACCTCTCTGATTATGTTAAAGGAGCCTCTGTCTTTTCAAATATTGACTTAAGATCTGGATATCATTAGATCAAAATCAATGAGGAAGACATTTATAAGTCAAATTTCACAACACCATATGGGAATTATAATTTTTCCCTACTTCCATTCCGGCTCACTAATTCACCATACACTTTTATGTGTCTAATAAATAATGTACTTAAGCCATATTTAAACAAATTTGTCAAATTGTTTATTGATGACATCTTAGTATATTCAAAGAAAAAAGAGGAAGATGATTGAAATTTGAAAATGGTTCTTAAAAGAATCAAAGACAATGAATTGTATGCCAAGTTTGCAAAATGTTTCTTTTAACAAACAAAAATTCATTATGTAGGGCATACTATATTTGAAGAGGTAACTATTGCATATCTAGAGAGGTTAAAGGCGATTATGGAATGGTTAGTGCCTAAGGGTGTATCTGACATCAGGTCCTTCATGGGGATCACAGGTTATGATAGGAGGTCCATAAAATAGTTTTCCAAATTAACTTTCCCAATCACTTCCTTATTGAAGAAGGGGGCTAAATTTTATTGGAACCTATCAGCACAATTTTGAAAAAAATAAGTAATTATTGATTACTACCAAAAGTTAAATATATTTGACCCCATAAAAAGACATTTTATCATGTAATGATTCATGCAAAGAAGGCCTGGGTGGGTTATTAATGGAAGAACATTATGTGGTAAGATGTGAATCTCAAAAACTTAAATACCATGAGAAAAGTTTTGCGACCCATGATATGGAATTAGTTTATTTTATTCATGCCTTGAAAATGTGGAGTCATTACCTTATTGGGAGGAGAATTCATCGAAAACTTGATAGTATCAACCTTAAATTTCTCTTTGACTAATTAGGTTTAAATGCAAGGAAATCCCGGTGGGTGGCATTGCTTAGTGTGTATGATTTCAAAGTAAAAGACAGTAAGAGAAAGCAAAATAAAATAGAAAATTCTCTTAGTGGGAAACTAAATCAATTTTTTTTTATTTTTGCAAGTAGTTGGAAAATAGATTTGACTTAAAAACTAAAGATAGTTGCAAATTTTGATGAGTAATGTGTTAAAATGGAACAAAATTAAAAAATCAGATCCTAAATATGAGGAAGGAATTATTTTTCAACTAATGAAGAGGGTTTGTTTATGTATAGAAACATAATTTATATACCCAATGATTAAAAAAAATTTGTTTATCCTTGATGAGTTACATAAAAATACTATAGTTGGACATCCCGACTATAAAAATCTAATAACCATGTTAATAAAGGAATTTTATTGGCCTAACATGACATTAGAAACAACATAATATGTAGCAAAATTTTTAGAATGTGGAGCTGGGGGTGAGGAGGTACAATAGAAAAAAAGGAATAAGATAAAATAATATTTTATTTGGTAGCCCATTGAAGCTCGGGGGGACTCATCCAAGAGGAAGAGTTAAGGTTATAAGGAGAATTGCAACTACAATGCTATTTTCCACAACAATTCAATGAGAGGTTCGTATACTAAATACTTTATTTTTTAGTAGTTATTACTTGCAAGTAATTTATTGTTAAATATATGTGTAGCATTATTATTCTTACAATATGCAAGTTTTATGAATATACATGTTAATTAAAAGGAAAATATAATTATAATCATTAATTAAAATTTGAAATAATTCGTTAAGTCTATTAGCACAACCAGTTGGGGATGGGTCTTGTCAGCAAGGTGACCCAGGATCAAACCTCGTAGGGTTGGTTATGCCCTGTGCTTGGGGGAGGATACATGCATAAACTCCAGGCAGTATAAGGGATGTTGTGGCCCATGACAGGTGCGATCCCAGTGTGACTTTTACGGCCTAGATGCCCCTGGGTCACGGCTTATTAGGCCACAGGTCATGTTTGGAGGATCACAGACAACTTGACAGACAAACAAAATTTATTGAAATTATTAAAATATTTCATGTATATACAGAACAATAAAGATAATATTACAAATATCTGAAAATATTATGTATGTTATTATAATTGTGTAAGGATTTACTACAATATTCTATGATAAACATTTATTTTTGAATGCATTGATATTAAATTAATTTTGAGTACATTGTATGTGTAAACACGAAAGAAGAATTAAATTAGAGAATGATACATTTGAGTAAAATTTTGATACGAACTCATAGGGTACACTCGTAGTTTCCCTTCCTTCTATGTAATTATAGTTAAGATAATATTATCACCATTAAAAATAATGTATTCCAATGGTAAGGCCAAAATAGCGTAATACATTAAAAAAATAGGATTTTTAGCCACAAATATAGGCCAAACACATTTTTAACTTTAAAAGATATGGAAAATAAATGTATATGAATAAATATTTAGAGAATGATAGAACTATCTATAGGTGATTTAAGGTAAGTTTAGTACAATAGTGCAAGTGAGGAAATGAGGGGTAGTAGCCAACCTCTATAGTTAGATATGAAAGGGAAAATAACCGATCAATGGGTAGAGTTATTTTATAACTGTTATTCCATAATTTCATTAAAGGATGAAAATATTGAAAGCTAATAAGAGAATATACTCGTAATGTCGAAAATAACAGAGAAGAAAGAAATTATACTTTAAGTAACAAATAATTTTGAATAGTTGAACAAAAACTTATCAGATAATGTGGTTTATTACAAATGGTATAAAATACCCATGATAAAAAATATATATATATATACTCTTTGACTAAAGGTTTTCAGCCTTAGTCATTTTAATAATACAAGTAGGGCATGATAGCCTTTAACATTAAAAAATCTCCCTTAGGGTAATATTTTGAATAACTTCCATGATAACTAATGTAACCAACCTCTCCCCTTACATCTACCCACTTTCACCAGCTTACCCGATGTTAACATGATATGAGGGGTTGTTATGACAAGACTCAACCTCCTAAGTTACCTTCAGGAAATTTATTTGAAAAAACAGACCTTACTGAGTTCCCTCAGGTCCCTCAGGACCCTCACAGAGTAAACCAACCCCTCCAGGTGTCCATCCGTTGAGCCAACTTAACTTTGTTTGAGCTAGAGCCCAGTAGCCCTCCATGGGACTGGAAACCCTCAGTCACTCCCATAAACCTGCATCAGTTTTACTATGGCCTTTTCTGATCAGTGATGTGCCAACAACTGTGGAATTTAAGGTTATTTTTCATGGTTTGAGCTGAGCGTCTACTAAAAAATACATATAACTTTCATAAATCATAAAATACATGGCTATAATGATTATAAACCTATAAATCTATAAAATTTATACAACATGCATGTATATCATGGATTCACCTGATCTAACAATGTACTAAAGTTAAATACTGAATCGCTTCTACAAATATTTTGCGGAATTAAAAACACAATCACGAATCACATGAAACAAAGAAGAATCAATCAAGCCACAACATAGATAATTTCCCAGGGGAAGCTTCCTTCTCAAAACCCCACAATATTCTATTGTATATTCAACATGGATCATGAAACAATTACATAAAAAAATATTCTCACAAGAGTCCTCGAGTACTCAGCTAATTGTTCTCACACTCTCATACAAAATCTGACCAATACTTAGCCAATTTACTGCCTCCAGATAGCCTTCCTTGCTTGCACAATCCCTGATGAATGAAATCCATAAAGAATAGGAATTTTTGCCTCCCTTGACTGTGCATGATCTGAATGCGGAAAACAAGATATTCCTAACTCTTGATAGAAATTGAATGCTTAAGAGGAAATTGAGTGAACTTTTATAATCAATGATATGTATGTTCTTTGAATTGATTAAAGTGAAGTGTTTTGAAAAGAAAAAAGTGTTTAATTTTCATGTATATGATCAAAACATAGCATCAAAGATAAGATCAAGACAAATAAAGACTGCAACTTTCTGACGGATTTCGTTCCTCCTCCACTACATCTCCGAGTCTTCTTCAATTGTGTGTGTATTTTTAATTTGAAAAGTTGAGAGAAATGGTTACATGGACTTGCCAGTTGATTAGTGCATATCAACAGTACTAAACAATGTGGAAGAAAAAACTCTCTAA
The DNA here is from genome assembly GCA_034641835.2 of Pinus albicaulis. Classification (NCBI taxonomy): domain Eukaryota; kingdom Viridiplantae; phylum Streptophyta; class Pinopsida; order Pinales; family Pinaceae; genus Pinus; species Pinus albicaulis. Next base: position 35,183 of record JAXQQM020071287.1, read on the forward strand.
ATTGGCTTTACAATGGCTAACTCTGTTCTGGAAAAGGCCTACAGATGACGAAGAAAACTGGAGAAAATTAGCACGCACAAACTTGTGATATGAAGCAAATGGACCTCTTGCCCACTTATAGTTGAATTGAGCTTGATGCTTTGACCTCAAACTTTGTGCCTTGCAATTATCTTCAAAACAAAAAGGTTACAAGAATGGTGACCTCCACCTTCACAAAATCCTGAGAAATAACTCAGTATAATGCGTTTTGAAACACTTCTTGAATGTTCCTCTAATGCGTTCCTCTTCCTTTCACTCTCGACTCTCCACACTCTCTTACCCACTCAAAACATCCTTGGGCTTTAAATAAGATGAGGGAAAATTGACATTAAACCTATCCTTTCCTCATTTCGATCTTCATTCATTGAAATTAAAGGTTCATTAGGTTTTATTTTAATGTCATATTTAGTTACGTATTTAATAAATAATATCCTTTCAAAACCTATTTTGGAATTTGCACAGATTTTGATGGCTTCCTTGAGATCATCAAAGCCAAAATTCGATGTAGGTTTAGCTCCTTAGGTTTTTTTGAACTTTGGCTAGATGACACCTAAGGTGATAAAGGATAAGGTCCTTTAATTACCTTAGCACATTTTAATATGCCAAAAACCCATAAAAAAACTTTATGATAAAATTTAACCTCGACTATCATCCAAACCAGGTGGAGGTGGAAGTCAGCATGTGACCAGGACGATTGGTGGCTTTCTTTGTGGTTCACTCCGACAGTCACGGTCTTGCGCTGTCAGATAACGTTGGCATGTGATCAGTTCGGTTGATGGATATGTATATGGTTCACTCAAGTGGTCACAGATTTTGCTGGTCGATAGATGTTGGCATGTGATAAGGTTATCAGCAGTGGCTATGGTCTACATGACTGCGGTGAGCTTGATGTCCCGATGTCACCGCTAAAGTCTGCGTTCACATGAACTCTGACGGTTTACTAATGACTGGAAACAACTGTTGCGGTGACATTTTCCGCCATGGTTAGCTCTGTTCACAAGGCTATCCAAACTCTGATGTGGTCACCTTCATAGTTTAACTATTTTATGAATTAAAACTTTAACATAAATTTTTATCATATGGCCAAAAGTCCCTATGAAGAAATTAATCTTATGTTCCTCTGGAATATCATTTACCCTTATATTCAATTTTTGGAAGTCCTCATTTGATATTTATCAACTGGCTAAAGAAGGTGTTTCTTTTTGTATCCTCATAATTTTCAATCATTTCCTCCGTAAAAATTTACCAAGTGACAATTCTTTTGCGAGAGCAAAGCCATCGATACCGTAAAAATGTATTTTGTTCTAAATGTAAATTTGCAATGCGTACCTTTTGTGCATTTTGCATATTATTGAGATCAAAATATTGCTCCATCTATAGTATCCATGTTATAGGATCCTTGCCATCAAACTTCCTCATATCCATCTTTGGAATATGCTAGTTATTCCATCCAACATTAGAGTTTATGAAATCACGATTAAAAATTATTTTGTTCTCATCATGAGTTTCTTCTACTATATTTTCAACATTATGAAACATTTCTTGTATCAACATTGCCAAACCTTCGATGTATACTTTTAGGTCATTCTTCATGTTTTCCATGTTGTCTTTCATTTTTTCATTGATCTTAGCTTCCATGTCATCCATCTTAGCTTCCATGCTAACTTCCATGCCATCCATCTTAGCTTCCAAACCATTCATCTTAGCTTGCATGCCTTTCTTCAAACCATCCATTTCATTTTTTGTTTCTCTTTGCGATAGCGAAATTTGGTGCACTTTCTCTTGTAATTTTGATATCTCATGTTGCATTTCTTCATCTTCATGAGTCGTAGTAGAACCTTATGAAGGATTAATGGGTGTTTAATTCTTTTTAGGGGGCATTTTAGAACCCAATATTCATATCTATTCTTTAATATGCCCTTGCAATAAATTCAAACTAATTTTTTCAAAAGAGACTTATGTAATTCGAAAAGAATACACACATTTTTCTTGCTTTGGAGGACCTTGATATTGAAACTGAATTATCTCAGTGATTTTGGATCTTCAATATCTAAAATTGGGCCCTGTAGTAGCCCTCTAAATCTTATTTCAAATTCAAGAGGTCTAACCTTATTTGGACTCTTCAAGGAAAAGTTATGTCAAATCTCCCATAATGACCTAATTATGGACTCTTTTAGCAGAGCGAATTTATACAGCATGCAACGTGTCACTGTTTCCTCCTTCATCTCTGAAATTGATACAGAGGAAACTAGAGTTCGTGTGCTTGCGGCCACTTTGTATATAATTCCAATCCAATGCTCAAAGAGAGAGTTATGATGATTTTCCCATGGTCACCTCTTTGAGATGAAATTCGCGCGCCTGAGAAAAACCTAACTTCCATAGACCTTATATCTGCAAATATTGTGAATCAAGCTCTAAAATTTTTCCATGACATTCCTCAGGATTTCGGCTTCACTCTGTAAAAATTTCAGCTTCTGACCGTCGTAGAAAACAATTTATAACGAAAATTCCACGATGACCTATTTACGTTAAATTCAGGAGCCTGCAAAAACCCCTAACTTGCACAGATCATATCTCCGAAAATATTGCGAACAAAGATCTGAAATTTTTTCAAAATGTTCCTCAGGAATTATGCTCCGCTCTGTAAAAATTTAAGCTTCTTACCTTCGCAGAAAAAAATTTATAGCGAAAATACCATTATGACCTGTTTAGAGCAGCGAAACCCTAGAATGAAATGCTCTGGTACCAAATGTTATGAAACCAGCTCTAAAAATAGAAGAAAAGAGAGATCAATGCCTTAGAAATTAGCCACTTCGAGGGGGAAACCTCCAATGCATTACATAAATGAACAATTCTTGGATGATACAAATGACCAAAACCTCCTTCTATATATAGGAGTCCATGGGGCCACAATATAATCCTAGCTGACCTAATATTATGATCCAAGGGGATATTAGTGGCCACCCGCCTATTCCACTTGGGGCCCCACCATTGTCTCTTTCAATTTTTCAGTTTCAGCACAACTTACTATTTTTAGTATTTTTTCGGGTCCTGAACTTCCAGAGCTGTTTTGCGGCCCTAAACAACATTTTTTGGGAAACTCGGGAGCAACATGGTTCCATGAATTTAAGCTTCTCACTCAAAATTTGTATTCCTCAGAAATTTATTTCTAATGAGGTATGTTTTGCATCAAACATAGATCGTATGCCAAAGTTGCGTCGCTGGGAAGTTGAAACACCAATTTACCCAAACGGGGCCCATAGTTTTGGCGCTTCATCTCCTGGGGGTAGGTTTTTGGATGTTTAGGGTTTTCCATTGTTTCTAAATAATAAATAGGCCCTTGAGCCTCATTGTAACTCATTTTAGAGGCCTGTAGCTGCCACATCTCTTCCCATAGATAAGCTACCAGTGCCCTAGCTAGTTTATCTCCATTATGTCTGTAACCAAATTTCAATTCTTTGATATTAATGAAATGAAGTGTTATTTCTGTTGCATCTTTGTATTTATGGTTACATGTTTATTCTATTACGTTCTTTCATAAATCCAGATCAGTAGTATCAGAGCGGTCTACTTTTTCTCAATCCTTCTTGGCATGTCCCCAACGAGGTCGGGGTATAAGGAGTTAGGGCTCGATCTGGTGGAACCTTTGCAATATTAGCCTCGCAAACCCTGACGACCACCTATGGGGGATGAAAAGAAAGATTAGGGAGCAGGAGATCGTATTAAAATATTGCTCGAGGAGGCCCTCAAAAAACAAAGGAACGTGATGACGGATAACTTCGGCCAATTCCTTCAACGGCTGCCCACCAGCAGCACAGCTGCATCCAACAACCACTATGGAGGCGCGAATCCCTTTAAGATATAAGTAAATTTTCACATTCCCATATTTGAGGGTCAAATATATGCAGATGTTGTAGATAGATGGTTGAATCTATTATAAGGATATTTCTCGGTTCATGACTTTTCCGACCGGGAGAAGATTATTTTTTCACTCCTCAAAGCTACCCCCCATGTCAAGGATTGGTGGGAAACCTACTGTGAGAAAAAGGACGAGATAGAGCCCTCTCTGTTCCCAGCCGTACCCACTTCGAATTCTTTCCGAGATGCCATCAAGGAACAATACTATCCTGTGGGGAGCTATGAGGACAAGTACATACAATGGACCACGCTGCGGCAACAAAGGGATCAAGATGTGCATGAGCTGATGAATCTGTTCCATACCCTGCACACAAAGTTGGGTATCAAAGATTCAAAGAAACATCTGGTGCTAAAGTATTGCAGTTTTATGCACAGATAGATTCCGGAGGAAATGGAGTTCCTCAAAATCTCCTTTCTTGGTACAGCATACCAGTATGCTGCCAAGATTGAGCAGAAAATCAAACAAAAGAAGAAAGACTTTGGATCTATGAATCAAAAAGCAAGGGAAAAGTGCTCCCAAACTGCAAAATAAAGGATAGAGCCAAGGCATGGCGGCCCAAGACAACCTGTCAAAGCCATAACAAAAGAAAAACACCGCAAAGCCAAATAAGGACATGGGAAAGTGGTGTGAGTTCCAGAAGAGCTCCACTCACAACACAAGTGAGTGTCGGGCCAGTCAGTCGCTGGTGGCTGAGATGAGGGCTTCTAAGTCAAATACATGTTCTGACTCTGATTCAGAACCTGACAAGAGAAATGACCAAGGGAAAAAAATTATTTATGCGGAACCCAATGCCATTATTGCCACTACGAATATCCAGAAGGAGGAACCGGAAGAACTAGAGGAGGAGGAATCTCTCTTCCACTACCAGATGTGGGTAAAGGGCTCCCTAATATAGTTCATTTTCGACAATGGGAGCCAAAAGAACCTCATTTCAGCAGACGTCATGAAGTGGTTGGGCTTGCCGACCACAACACACCCACATCCATACACCATCGGGTGGCTTCACCAAGGACGGGATCTTCGCATCGGCGAGCAGTTCCGCCTTCCCTATAGCATCAAGCCCTTCACGGATGAGGTATTATGTGACATTTTTCCTCTTTATGTTTCTGGTTTATTATTAGGCCAACCATACTTGTGGAAGTGACATGCTGTGTATGAGTCCTAGCCTCATGCTGTTATTGTTACTTTGGGAAATAAGTTGTACAGGATACTAGAGGTACCACCGCCTTCCACTATCTGTTTGGTTACTACAAAACAATGTAGTAAGCTCATTTCCCAAACTAGGAAATTTGTGTTCCTGATGATCTGCCCCCAGGGAAAGAAGAAGAGTGTGGCCACAACCTCTAGATAGGGCTCCTCTACATGACAACAACAAATGAATATGGTTGTGGAGGAGTACAGGGACATATTCACCTCACCCACAGGGGTTCCTCTGCACCGTCAAGTCAAGCACCCCATTGATCTGACCCCAAGTGCACCGCTACCCAATGGACTGATATATTGATGCTCTATTCTGGAGAACGATGAAATCAAGAGGCAGATTCAAGAGCTACTACAGAAAGGTCACATTCGGCCAAGTTCATCACCCTTTGGGATCCTGATCGTGTTGGTACAAAAGAAGGATGGGACGTCGAGACTCTGTATTGACTATCGGGCGTTGAAAAAGATCACTATCTGGAATAGGTACCCAATCCCACGGATTGATGACCTTCTGGACCAACTTAAAGGGGTGAAATATTTCAGCAAGATCGAATTGAAGTCTAGTTATCATCAGGTACCAATCGAACCCTCCAATGTGTGGAATACCGCCTTCAAAGCCAAGGAGAGCCTTTTTGAATGGCTGGCCATGCCTTTCGGGTTGATGAATGCTCCAGCAAAACTCATGAGGTTGATGGACAACATCTTGTGGCCATTCACAAACTCATTTGTGGTGGTGTACTTGGATGGCATTCTTATCTTCAACCAGACTTGGGAAGAGCACCTCCACCACATCCAACAAGTCCTCCAAATACTACGGCAACACAAGTTGTGTGCCAATTTGGAGAAGTGCACTTTTGGCATGACCCAGGTTCAATATCTAGGATACATTATTGATGAAAGGGGGTTGCATATGGATCCAACCAAGATCCAAGTCATTTAGGATTGGCCAGCCACAACCACTATAACAGACCTTTGCAGCTTTCTGGGTCTTGCTAATTTCTACCGCAGGTTCGTGTTGGGATTCTCTCATATCACATTGCAGAAAAATTGACACCCATAGAGTTAAACCCAGACTGCATGGAACAGCCCAGCACATATTTTATCATGGATATTCAAATCAAGAACACTCGCCAACAGAAGATCCAACTGTATCGGGTTGTCAAATCTGGCCAAATCTTTCATCAAGTAAAGTGGTTCACCGGGGACTAAATTCAGCAGAAGTTTCCTCATCTCATGGAGGAACTGAACGCAATGGTGACCATTGCTTCCTGAGGGGGAAGGAATGATCCAGGTGGATATTGGTGGCCATCCGTCTATTCCACTTGGGCCCCCACCATTGTCTCTTTCAGTTTTTCAGTTTCAGCACAAATTACTATTTTTAGCAGTTTTTTCGGGTCCTGAACCTCCAGAGCCGTTTTAAGGCCCTAAAAAACGTTTTTTGGGAAACCCGGAAGCAACATGGGTTCATGGACTGATGCTACTCACTCAAAATTTGTAGTTCTCGAATAGATATTTCTAACGAGGTATGGTTCGCATCAAACTAATGCCAAAGTTACGTCCCCGAGAAGTTGAAACACCAATTTTCCCAAACGGGGCCCATTGTTTTGGCGCTTCATCTCAGAGTGTTAGGGTTTTGTATGTTTAGGGTTTTCCATTGTTTCTAAATAATAAATAGGCCCTCGAGCCTCATTGTAACTCAGTTCAGAGGCCTCTAGCTGCCACATCTCTTCTCAAAGATAAGCTACCAATGCCCTAGCTAGTTTATTTCCGTTCTGTCTATAAGGAAATTTCAGCTCTTTGATATTAATGAAATGAAGTGTTATTTCTGATGCATTTTTGTATTTATGGTTATATGTTTATTCTATTGCGTTCCTGCATAAATCCGTATCACAATAATAATGTAAGGGCGCAATAATAACAATATTGGGGTTACAGGGGTACAACAATAACAATAAGGGGCTACACTAATAACAAAAAGGGACTAAACTAGTAATATATGGACCTAACAAAAACTACTCATTATTTTCATGTAAATATGAAAATCATATCAAAAATAATCTTATTGTATCTTTTCAGTATAACGATCAGTGATGTTTTGGTTTGAGTGGTTGAGGATGACCATAGGTGTTCCCTCAAATTGGAAATTTGGTGTTTGAATTTAGTGTGGATTTTCCATTGACAAATCATATAGAAACTAGAATACTAAAGTTAAATTTCAAAATAATCCTTTTTGGGGGATTACTAGTGGTGATTTCTACATATTTTCGATGATGGAAATTTGCTCCAAATCACAACTAATATATATTGTACCACAGGTGATGAACACAATGGGAAGGGAATTGTCTTTGCAATTTATCCACTTATATTGTAGTGATTCATAAATATAAGAAAAACATTAGTAATTTGATATATACTAGTTGGCTTATTCATATGTGATAATGGACCCAATAAGTAGTTCTTATATGATGAAACACTCATCATACTTGGGCATTATTGACATCATTGAACTCTGGCCCTAGATTTATTCGCTTATACTTCTACATTATCCAGTTATATACATGTATACGAGGCTATCCTATTATTGTATACTTTTTACTTCATTTCATTTTATTCTAGACTTAGCTTTGACATTTTCTAGGATTTTTGTTTGCACACCCACATTGTATAAGTAATATACAACTTGATATATTTAGCATGTAACTTAGTTGGCATGATTGTGCCTAATAGTTACTTGAATGTTGAATACTAATTTTACTAAGGTGTTATTTTATATGGGGACATTTTATTTTCTTTGCTTATACAAGCCATCTAGCCACATAGAAGCCATTATTGTCCAACTGCAGAAAAATTGTTCGAGATTCTTAATTTTATGGGCAAAATTGGAATTGAAAATATTGCAGATGTTGAGGTATATATCGTATAAATCCTTTACATTATACTTTAGTTTATATTCCAGTGTTCATCCTCTTTTATGTCTTATACTTTTCATTGTATTTTCTTTCATTTTCATAAAAGGAACTTAGTATTGATGGTAAGAAGCAAGAATTGAAGAAAGAGGAGAGTAATAAACACTAGAGAAACAAAGTGAAAATTAAAGAGAGAGAGAAGAGAAATGGTCTAGTGGTACTTGTAGAGCCAATATCCCACATAAGACACACACATAGAGATTGATGGTCAAGTCTTCAGAGTTAGTGAATTCGCCTGCAATGACTTGATAACACAGTGATAATGTTTTGAAGTGATGAAACAATATTTCATGTGTAAATTGTACTCCAACCAATATTAAGTTGGAAATTCATATTGTAATCCTCAATATTTTGTATAATATAATTTATGTAGTTGAAATTATTTATAGTTTCACTTGATATTATTTAGTATTGTAATTAACATATGTAACTTTGTGTTTTCATATTAGATGGACATGTACATTGTATACCATTTTTTTTTATTTAGCTACAAAATCACACCAATTAATTTATGTTGATTAATACTGAACACATAAAATCAATCTAAAAACACCAAATTACTAGTTTATGTTTATTAATGATAAACAAAAATAAATTGAATATACGACTAAATCAGTTGCTATAATGATTTTTAATGAAAGTAAATGAAATGAATATAAACTACTAAAGTAGTCATTTTTATAATGAATATGAAACTACCAAAAAACTATAAATGACTACTACAAATGATACATTTGTTACTACAAATGATACATTTGTGATTACAAATGATGACTAAATTTTGCATATATATGACTATTAGTAGATAATTTACAGTATCTTTTAATACGACCAAAATTTAGTCATATTTATTTGGTCACTAATTGGTTTCAAACGATGACTAAAATTTCCATATATATGACTATTAGTAGCTAATTTACAGTATTTTATAACACGACCAAAATTAGGCATATTCTTTTGACCATTAATTGGTCTCAAACGATGACTAAAATTTGCATATATATGACTATTAGTAGCTGATTTACAGTATATTATAACATGACCAACATTTTGGTCATATTTCTTTGGTCATTAATTCATTTTCTCGAGTGACCATTTAGTAATATATTTTTTTGTATATTTGGTCATTAATTGTGGCAATTAAGAATGAAATCAATGACTAAATTAATGACCAAATGTATGAATAAATATACTACTAGTCAATAAAGTTGAGGAAACCAATTAATGACTAAGCTAAAAATGACTAAAATTTGGTCGCGTTATAATATACTATAAATTAGCTACTATGGGTCACTGAAAGAAAAATGGTCGTTTATATGAAAATTTTGGTCATTTTTTTAGTAAATAATTAGCAATTTTTTACTAGTGATAATAACGACATCGAGAAGGTCACTAAGGTCAAAAGGAATCCCTAACATTTTACATTTTTTATCTGAAAACATTCATTCTCATTCATTGATTTCAGAGTTCACACCTTCCCATGCAAAGCCATGTGAGGCCATGCAGGGAGTCACATCATGGACCAATAGAAATGACCCATGAAGATAAGCGTCATCCACATGTTACAATCCACGTGTTAATTCAAGTGTGGAGGAACCTTCATAAATAGTTTAAAAAAATAGAGCATATAGAACCATAGATTAAACACAGAAGATGACAAGGCCTACTGGGTGGCCTTAGGAATTTTAATTTAATGTTTTCATAGTGTATGATTCTATGGATGTCGATATATATCGGAATTTGATAATAATTATCATGTAAAGGCTTCAAATCCTAGTGAGATAAAGGCAACACTTTTCAATAACCAAATATCATATGTCATATAATAATTATTATGTAAAGGCCTCAAATCCTAATGAGATAGAGGAAGAATTTTTTAATAACCAAATATCATATTTCATTGTTGGAGTTTGTTAATAATTTTTGGGTAAGACTAGTTATAAAAGAATGAAAAGTGAGAGGGAAAAAACTTTATGGTTTGATTACATATTGTATCCATGTAGTTAGCTTTGTGACAAACCTTGTATGAATTAAATAAGGGATAAAATTAACATTTAGTCCTAGATATATATGTACTAGCCTAGATCCATCTTAACTCCGGATCTATCAAGCGCCGAGAGGGATCAAATCTCTCGAGGTGAAAACCTCATTTTTGAGTGCAAAACTTGAGGAAAGTTTTTCACCTCGATATATTTGATCCCTCTCGGCACTTGATAGATTCGGAGTTAAGATGGATCTAGGCTGGTTTCAGTGGTGTGCGACCAAGGAAAATATATCGATAATATGAGGAACACATGCTTAATTTTATCAATAATATGTAAATACATCTAATATTAACATAACCATTTTAAATATGTTAATGTTGAGATGATAAATATTTTAAAATAACTTTAATGATGAAATAAAATTTTAAATGAAAAGTGTCAATGTAATAATATTGAATGATAGAAACGGTGAATAATAAGAATGTAGTCAATTACGAATAGTCTTCATTATGATCGATTTCAAACTATTTTCTTCTACTATTCTTATTTTCACCCATGTTAGTTTTGTCATATTTTCATATTGATTATTTGAAAAGGATAGTTGGAATCGTAAACCATTTAAATATTTAGCTCGAGCTGTTGTAGTAAACATCATACCTTGTCTCTCTTGCTCTCCAATATTAATAGGTTGAATTACTATAACACAAAAACCAATGTACATTGTCAATAATTTTTTGTGCTTACACTGAAATCATTGCACACACACTATTAATCCAATGAATTTAACGTTAATGTACCATCATACATCCAATTAAATCAAATTATAAATCAACATATACACTAAAATCAATGCAACTAATGCAAGAAATCAAATAATAATAGAAAACAATATCTACACTAAAATCAATGCATCTAATGCAAGTAATGAAATATGATTAGAAATCAACATCTACACTCAAATAAATGAGTCTAGTGCAAGTAGGAAAATAGGATTTGAAGCCAACATTTACACTGAAATCAATGCATCTAGTGCATGCAATCAAATAGGATTAGAAATAACCATCTACACTGAAATAAATGCATTTAGTGCAAGGAATCAAATAGGATTATAAAAGTCTACATTTAAATCAATGCATTTAGTTAAATCATTTACATTTAAATCAATTCATTTAGTGCAAGAAATCAAATATAATTATAAATCAACATCTACATTGAAATTAATGCATTTAGTGCAAGCAATCAAATAAGATTAGAAATCACCATCTACACTAAAATCAAGGCATTTAGTGAAAGCAATCAAATAGGATTAGAAATCACCATCTACATTGAAATCAATCCATTCAGTGCAAGCAATCAAATAGGATTAAAAATAATCTACATTGAAATCAATTCATCTAGTGAAAGAAATCAAATATAACCAAAAATCAAAATCTACATTAAAATTAATGCATCGAGCGAAATCAATCAAATAGGATTAGAAATCAGCATCTACACTGAAATTAATGAATTTAGTGCAAGCAATCAAATAGGATTAGAAATCATCTACATTAAAATCAATCCATCTAGTGTAAGTAATCAAATATCATTAGAAATCAACATCTACACCAAAATCAATTCATCTAGTGCAAGAAATAAAATAGGATTAGAAATCACCATCTACACTAAAATCAATGCATCTACTGCAGGAAACCTTCTTCCCTCTCTCCCCCATATATATCTATATATCCATCCATCTCTCCTTCTTTTTCTCTTTATCTCACCCCACCATACACACTCTCTCACTCCATATCTATCAATTTTCTTGTCCCTGCCTCCTTCTCTCCATCTATCTTTTTTTTCTCTTCACCTTACATCTATATCTATATCTCACTCTATCTCTCTATATCAACTCCAAAACATAAACTCTCTTTCTCCAATCTCTCTATGTATCTATCTATCACTCCCTCCTCCTCTCTCTCTCTCTCTCTCTCTCTCTCTCTCTCTCACACTTCTATCTCTCTTCCTTCCTGCTACCCTTTCTCCCTCTCTCTCCATCTTCTTTATCACTCCCTATCTCTCTCTCCCTCCACCTTTCACCCTCTATGTCTTTATTCTTACCTCCCCCTCTCTCCCTCTCCATCTTCATATCTCTTTCCCTACCTCTCTTCACTCTCTCTCTTCCTTTCTCTCCCCCCCTCTCTCTCTCTATCTTCACCTTCCAACTTTGTTACCATATGCCTCTATCTCTCCTTCTCTCCCCCCTTCTCTCCATATCTCCTTATTTGTCTCTTTATCTCACCCCAAAACATACACACTCCCTCTTCACCTCTCCCTTGTCACTACCCCTCTCTCTCCACTACTCACTCTCTATGTATTTATTCGTCCCTCCCTCTCTCCTCATTCAGCTCCATCTCTCAATCCCTCCCTCTCTCCCCCTCCAAATCCATATTTCTATCCCTCCCTCTCTCCTCCCCTCTCTCCTCCTCTCTTTCAAGTCCCCTCTCCTTTCCTTCCTCTCTCTCCCTTTCTCTCCTACGTCCGTTTCTCTTCCCCCATCTCTCTCTCTCTCCATCTCTCAATCCCTCTCTCTCCGCCCCTCCAAATCCATTTTTCTATCCCTCCCTCTCTCCTCCTCTCTTTCAAGTCCCCTCCCTTTTCCTTACTCTCTCCCTTTATCTCCTACCTCCCTTTATCTTCCCCCATCTTTCTCTCTCTCTCTCTCTCTCTCTCCTACAATCCTCTCTTCCCCCATCACTCTCTTCCTCTCTCTTATCATTCCTCTCTCACCTCCTTCTATTTGACCCCCCAGCTCTCTCTCTCTCTCTCTCTCTCTCTCTCTCCTCCAATCCTCTCTCTTCCCCCATCACTCTATCTCACTCTCCAACTATATTACTATTTATATCCCTTTATCCTTCTCTCATCCTTGTCTCCATCACTCCTATGTATATTTATCCCACCCATAAGAATACACACTCTCTATCCCTCCTTCTCTCCTCCACCTCTCATCCTTTCTCTCCTACCTCCCTCTCCCTTCCCCCTTCTTTCTCTCTCTCTCACTCTCTACCCTCCAATCCTCTCTCCTTCTCCCTCCCTCTCTCCCACCTCCATCTTTATGTCTCCCTCTCCCTCTCTTACCCTTCTCTAACTCTCTCACTCTTCTCACTCTCTCTCTCTTCATTCCTCTTCTCCCTTCTCCTTCAATTTATCTCCATATCTCCCTTGTCACTCCCCCTATTTCTCCACCTCTATCATATATCATGATATATTAATATATATTACAATATATTAAATTTAATATTCTATTAATCTAAACATATTAAATTTAATAATATTAATATTTTAATATTAATGTTAGGGTTAATAATGTTTTTTTTTTTTGCATGGTATTAATAATAATTTGGTCCATGGTATTTGACCCTTATACTTCATATATAATTAGATCTTGATTTCTAAGCCCATGGTATTTTCCCATGGTATTATTAATAATTTGTCCAAGGGTATTTGGCCCATGGTATTAATAATAATTTGTCACATAGGCTTCACCTTAGTAAAACCTGTTTTTCAGTTTTTGTAGATATAAAGTGGTTTATTGAGTAAATACAAAAATCGGTTTTATTTATTTACCATACCTCTAGTTTATTTATATTTTTATTTATTCACCATACCTCCTGAGTAATATAAAAAGAGGTTTTATTTATTTACCATACATATGGTTTATTTATATTTTTACGTATTTACTATATTTTATTTATTTACCATATCTCTTTTTTGAGTGTTAGTAAACTCTTCATATTTTAAGTTTATATCGTTTAAATTTATTTTTAATAAATTTTTAATTGTTCATTTATATGTTTATGTAAGCTATTATTCAAGCCGACATTTTTTTTGCTTACAACATACTTACACATCGGGGTCACATTGGGGTCATACTGGGTTGTAGAATGTGCCTCTCGGCGCAACAAGATGAAAGTCAAGTTGAAATATATGGTGGTTAAAGGACTCCATAGTGAATTTAAGAGTAATTGTATTTTAATATGCTAGTAGCACAAACCATAAGCTGAATAATGTCATTGGAAAAGTTAAGGACAACCTAAATTATATGACGTATAAGGTGAGAAGGTCTTATGTTTAAACTTAAAAGGAATTTTGTACCCAATTTTTACTATGGAAAAATTGGTCAATGATCCAGCCAATATCATAGTATTAAGTCATTGTCTTGTAGAGTGCTACTTGAGTAATCGAATTTAGTCACCAAGAAAAAAAATTAGGGTGTGTGTTTGAGGCTCATTACATGTGGTATTAGAGTTGTATGTTAAAACACCAAGCATTTATGGGTCCTAAATGGAAGTAAGTAAATGAATGAAATAATAATTAAGGAAACAAAAATAATTACTATCAGAAAGAAAAATGAGATATTACTGAATATTTTAATAGACATATTTCTGTGGGATCACTTGAAGGGGGTAGATAGTATAATTGTGAGCAACGGATTATGAGGGGAGAAACTCAAAATGAAAACAAAATATAATATGAAATTTTACAAGTGGTTCCTAATTTAAATGTTGACTTAGCCAGTGTTAAATATAATCAAGAGAAACTTTATAGACATAAATGGATACATACTCAAGAGGTTAGAGTAAAATATAAACAATATGAAATTTGAAAATCTCATAAGAGAAGGATTAGGAATGAGTATCCAAAAATAACTGAACCATTAACTTCTAGTGAGATTCAAACAACCAAGTTTAGAGATGACCTCAAAAAACAAAAGTCATGTAGAAATACTTTCGTGTCTAAGAAAAAAAAATAATCTCAACTATAGGGTGAATTTAAAAATATCATACCTTCAAATTTTGATGGAGAATATCAAGAAGGGGAATAAGCTTAGCTTTTGAATATCATCAAAATATTTTGAAGTGTATAATTACCATAGTAACCTAAAATCCAAACCCACTACATAGAAATTGACTAGAAAAGAAACTTTTTGGTGGGAACAAAACAAAGGAATAAAGAAAATTAGAGTAAAAATTTTGACCTGAAAATTATTTAAGAAGGAATTGTTGAAGAACTACTTAACAAAGATGTACTATAATGAGAAAGATATTAAATTCCATGAATTAAAACTAGGTTAGTTAAAAATGGATGGATTTTTGAATAAATTTATGAGCATGTTTCAGTATGTGGCATATCTTAAAGAAGGAAAGGAAAAAATTCAAAGCTTTATGAGTTATTTAAATTTTTCCTATTAAGAGATAATTGAATTTGATAATATGGAAAAAATGGATGAAACAATAAGAAAAGAAAATTTTTGCTACACCCAGAATAATCAGAAAAGTGATAACTCTAAGAATTAGTTAGCAAACAAGAATGAAAAATTTAATGTTGAAATGAAAGGATTAAGGAAACATGCATCTACTAAAACATAAAAAGTGTTCAGTGGGGGACTAAAATAGGATTTTGAATCAACAAAGAAATATGAATTAGGGGAGTGGGCAGGTAACATGATTAGGGAACCGAAAAATCGATGAATTGACAAGGTTTCCAATCAAGTGTTGGAGCTATAATGAAAATCATTTACGGAGAAAATTTCTACTAAATACTTTGAATAATAAGGAAAAAATGCATAATATACATGAGGAATCTATAGTAAATTATGTTTTTCGTAATATATCAAGGATTAGTGCAGTGTTAGATGATAGACACGATAACCATCAATCCACCATGGTGGAGATTCTAGGTAAAATATTTGGAACAATTATTTCTATGTTAATTGATACTTGCTCCAGTTTGATTTATATTTCTCCTTTTTTGATTGAAATATGGACTTAAGAAGGAAAAATAGACGAAATCATGGTTATTTCAATTATTTACATGAAACAAAAGAAGTGTTATTCAGATGAGCGCAAAATTTTCAATAGACTTGAATGGATTTCACACTAAACTGAACTTGAATATTTTACATTTAGGATCATCTGATATTATTATTGGCATGGATTGCATAGAACGACATAGGGTGACCTTGAATTGTTTGAAAAAATATTTAACACATGTTAATTATGAAGGGCTAACATGTAGAGTAAAAGGGATACCGAGGGATACCTTAGTAAGTCAAATATATGATTTACAGTGAAATAAATGCATCCAAAATGGATATAAACTATATGTAGTTAAGACTAAATATCATTATGAAAGTAATAAAAAAAGTTCCATAGAATATTACCTAATCCTAGAAAGGTATAAAGGCACTTTTCCTAAGGAAATAAAAAAAAATCCTCCACGAAAGGACATATATTTCACTATATATCTTATCCTTAGAGTAGTCATAGCATCCAAAGCTCCATACAAAAAAAGTTTCCTAAAATTGATGGAACTAAAAATGTAGCTACAAGAGTTATTATAAAAAATACATATTAGACCATGTGCGTCACCTTGGGATGCACGAGTCCTATTTGTGAAGAAAAAGTATGAATTTTTTAGACTCTATATAGATTACTAACGACTTGAAAAAATGACAATCAAGAATAAGTATTTGTTAGATATGATTCACAACACCTCTCTGATTATGTTAAAGGAGCCTCTGTCTTTTCAAATATTGACTTAAGATCTGGATATCATTAGATCAAAATCAATGACGAAGACATTCATAAGTCAAATTTCACATCACTATATGGGAATTATAATTTTTCCCTACTTCCATTCCGGCTCACTAATTCACCATACACTTTTATGTGTCTAATGAATAATGTACTTAAGCCATATTTAAACAAATTTGTCATAATGTTTATCGATGACATCTTAGTGTATTCAAAGAAAAAAGAGGAACATGATTGAAATTTGAAAATGGTTCTTAAAACAATCAAAGACAATGAATTGTATGCCAAGTTTTCAAAATGTTTCTTTTAACAAACAAAAATTCATTATTTAGGGCATACTATATTTAAAGAGGTAACTATTGCAGATCTAGAGAGGTTAAAGGTGATTATGGAATGGTTAGTGCCTAAGGGTGTATCTGACATCAGGTCCTTCATGGAGATCACAGGTTATGATAGGAGGTCCATAAAATAGTTTTCCAAATTAACTTTCCCAATCACTTCCTTATTCAAGAAGGGGGCTAAATTTTATTGGAACCTATCAGCACAATTTTGAAAAAAATAAGTAATTATTGATTACTACCCAAATTTAAATATAGTTGACCCCATAAAAAAACATTTTATCATGTAATGATTCATGTAAAGAAGGCCTGGGTGGGTTATTAATGGAAGAACATAATGTGGTAAGATGCGAATCTCAAAAACTTAAATACCATGAGAAAAGTTTTGCGACCCATGATATGGAATTAGTTTATTTTATTTATGCCTTGAAAATGTGGGGTCATTACCTTATTGGGAGGAGAATTCATCTAAAACTTGATAGTATCAACCTTAAATTTCTCTTTGACTAATTAGGTTTAACTACAAGGAAGTCTTGGTGGGTGGCATTGCTTACTGTGTATGATTTCAAAATAAAAGACATTAAGAGAAAACAAAATAAAATAGCAAATTCTCTTAGTTGGAAACTAAATTAAATTTTTGTTATTTTTGCAAGTAGTTGGAAAATAGATTTGACTTAAAAACTAAAGACAGTTGCAAATTTTCATGAGGAATGTGTTAAAATCAAGGAACAAAATTAAAAAATCAGATCCTAAATATGAGGAAGGAATTATTTTTCAACTAATGAAGAGGGTTTGTTTATGTATAGAAACATAATTTATATACCCAATGATTAAAAAAAAATTGTTTATCCTTGATGAGTTACATAAAAATACTATAGTTGGACATCTCGACTCTAAAAATCTAATAACCATGTTAATAAAGGAATTTTATTGGCCTAACATGACATTAGAAACAACATAATATGTAGCAAAATTTTTAGAATGTGGAGCTAGGGGTGAGGAGGTACAATAGAAAAAAAGGAAGAAGATAAAATAATATTTTATTTGGTAGCCCATTGAAGCTTGGGGGGACTCATCGAAGAGGAAGAGTTAATGTTATAAGGAGAATTGCAACTACAATGCTATTTTCCACAACAATTCAATGAGAGGTTATTTTTTAGTAGTTATTACTTGCAAGTAATTTATTGTTAAATATATGTGTAGCATTATTATTCTTACAATATGCAAGTTTTATGAATATACATGTTAATTAAAAGGAAAATATAATTATAATCATTAATTAAAATTTGAAATAATTCGTTAAGTCTATTAGCACAACCGGTTGAGGATGGGCCTTGTCAGCAAGGTGACCCAGGATCAAACCTCACAGGGCTGGTTATGCCCTGTGCTTGGGGGATGAGACATGCATAAACTCCAGGCAGTATAAGGGATGGTGTGGCCCAGGATGGGTGCGATCCCAGGGTGACTTTTACGGCTTAGATGCCCCTGGGTCACGGCTTATTAGGCCATAGGTCATGTTTGGAGGATGACAGACAACTTGACAGACAAACAAAATAATTGAAATTATTAAAATATTTCATGTATATACAGAACAATAAAGATAATATTACAAATATCTGAAAATATTATGTATGTTATTATAATTGTGTAAGGATTTACTACAATATTCTATGATAAAAAATTATTTTTGAATGCATTGATATTAAATTAATTTTGAGTACATTGTATGTGTAAACACGAAAGAAGAATTAAATTAGAGAATGATACATTTGAATAAAAGTTTGATACGAACTTCATAGGGTACACTCGTAGTTTCCCTTCCTTCTATGTCATTATAGTTAAGATAATATTATCACCATTAAAAATAATGTATTCCAATGGTAAGGCCAAAATAGCGTAATACATTAAAAAAATAGGATTTTTAGCCACAAATATAGGCCAAACACATTTTTAACTTTAAAAGATATGGAAAATAAATGTATATGAATAAATATTTAGAGAATGATAGAACTATCTACAAGTGATTTAAGGTAAGTTTAGTACAATAGTGCAAGTGAGGAAATGAGGGGTAGTATCCAACCTCTATAGTTAGATATTAAAGGGAAAATAACCGATCAATGGGTAGAGTTATTTTATAACTTTTATTCCATAATTTCATTAAAGGATGCAAATATTGAAAGCTAACAAGAGAATATACTTGTAATGTCTAAAATAACAAAGAAAAAAGAAATTATACTTTAAGTAACAATTAATTTTGAATAGTTGAACAAAAAATTATCAGATAATGTGGTTTATTGCAAATGGTATAAAATACCCATGATAAAAAAAAATATATACTCGTTGACTAAAGGCTTTCAGCCTTAGTCATTTTAATAATACAAGTGGGGCATGATAGCCTTTAACATTAAAAAATTTCCCTTAGGGTAATATTTTGAATAACTTCCATGATAACTAATGTAACCAACCTCTCCCTTTACATCTACCAACTTTCACCATATTACCCGATGTAAACATGATATGAGGGGTTGTTATGACAAGACTCAACCTCCTAAGTTACCTTCAGGAAATTTATTTGAAAAAACAGACCTTACTGAGTTCCCTTAGGTCCCTCTGGACCCTCACAGAGTAACCCAACCCCTCCAGGTGTCCATCCCCTGAGCCAACTTAACTTTGCTTGAGCTAGAGCCCAGTAGCCCTCCATGGGACTGGAAACCCTCAGTCACTCCCATAAACCTGCATCAGTTTTACTATGGCCTTTTCTGATCAGTGATGTGCCAACAACTGTGGAATTTAAGGATATTTTTCATGGTTTGAGTTGAGCCTCTGCTAAAAAATACATATAACTTTTATAAATCATAAAATACATGGCTATAATGATTATAAACCTATAACTCTATAAATGTTATAAAACATGCATGTATATCATGGATTCACCTGATCTAACAATGTACTAAAGTTAGATACTGAATTGCTTCTACAAATATTTTGCAGAATTAAAAACACAATCACGAATCACATGAACCAAAGAAGAATCAATCAAGCCACAACATAGATAATTTCCCAGGGAAAACTTCCTGCTCAAAACCCCACAATATTCTATTCTATATTCAACATGGATCATGAACCAATTACATAAAAAAATCTTCTCACAAGAGTCCTCGAGTACTCGGCTAATTGTCTCACACTCTCATACAAAATCTGACCAATACTTACCCAATTTACTGCCTCCAGATAGCCTTCCTTGCTTGCACAATCCCTGATGAATGAAATCCATAAATAATAGGAATTTTGGCCTCCCTTGACTGTGCATGATCTTAATGTGGAAAACAAGATCTTCCTAACTCTTGATAGAAATTGAATGCTTAAGAGGAAATTGAGTGAACTTTTATAATCAATGATATGTATGTTCTTTTAATTGATTAAAGTGGAGTGTTTTGAAAAGAAAAAAGTGTTTAATTTTCATGTATATGATCAAAACATAGCATCAAGGATAACATCAAGACAAAGAAAGACTGCAACTTTGTGACGGATTCCATCCCTCCTCCACTACATCTCCGAGTCTTCTTCAATTGTGTGTGCCTTTTTAATTTGAAAAGTTGAGAGAAATGGTTACATGGACTTGCGAGTTGATCAGTGCATATCAACAGTACTAAACAATGTGGAAGAAAAAACTCTCTAAATTGGCTTTTCAATGGCTGATTCCGTTCTGGAAAAGGCCTACAGATGACCAAGAAAACTGGAGAAAGTTAGCACGCACAAACTTGTGATATGAAGCAAATGGACCTCTTGCCCACATGTAGTTGAACAGAGCTTGATGCTTTGAACTCAAACTTTGTGCCCTGCAATGATCTTCAAAATATAAAGGTTACAAGAATGGTGACCTCCACCTTCACAAAATCCTGAAAAATAACTCACTAAAATGCGTTTTGAGACACTTCTTCAATGTTCCTCTAATGTGCTCCTCTTCCTTTCACTCTCGACTCTCCACACTCTCTTACCCACTCAAAAAATCCTTGGGATTTAAATAAGATGAGGGAAAATTGACATTAAACCTATCCTTTCCTCATTTCGATCTTCATTCATCGAAATTAAAGGTTCATTAGGTTTTATTTGAATGTCATATTTAGTTAAGGATTTAATGAATAATATCCTTTCAAAACCTATTTTAGACTTTGCACAGATTTTGATGGCTTCCTTGAGATCATCAAAGCCAAAATTCGATGTAGGTTTAGCTCCTTAGGTTTTGTTGAACTTGGGCTAGATGACACCTAAGGTGATAAAGGATAAGGTCCTTTAATTACCTTAGCACATTTTAATATGCCAAAAACCCATAAAAAAACTTTAGGATAAAATTTAACCTCGACTATCATCCAAACCAGGCGGAGGTGGAAGTTCTCAGCATGTGACCAGGACGATTGATGGATTTCTCTACGGTTCACTCTGACAGTCATGGTCTTGTGCTGTCAGATAACGTTGGCATGTGATTAGTTCGGTTGGTGGATATGTATATGGTTCACTCTGGTGGTCACGGATTTTACTGGTGGGTAGATGTTGGCATGTGATAAGGTTATTAGCAGTGGTTATGGTCTACATGACTGCGGTGAGCTGGAAGTCTCGATGTCACCGCTAAACTCTATGTTCACATGAACTCTGACGGTTTACTAATGACTGGAAACAACTGTTGCAGTGACATTTTCCGCTGTGGTTATCTCTGTTCACAAGGCTATCCAAACTCTGACGTGGTCACCTTCATAGTTTTAATATTTTATGAATTAAAAATCTAACATAATTTTTTATCATATGGCTGAAAGTTCTTAGTCTTATGTTTAATTGCACCTTAGGTCCTTATCATTAGTTTTATACCCAGGAACTTAGTCTTTATCCTTTTGACTTAGCTTTAAAGCTATACTTATGTTTAACTTAACCTTTTCTCATGTTCTACTTAGGCAATTAGGATTTAGTATTATAAAATGACTAATCACTAACATCATTTGCCTAGTACTAACACTTATAATTTATCTTAGACTTCTAGTGCAAATTTTTTAGACTTAGGATTTACTTTTCCTTAGGTCTTTTACAAAGATTTTAGCACTTTAAAATTTTTCACCATGAATATGCCAATCTTGATGTTTTCATGTCACAGGTCGACACAACTTAACATGACGACTATGTACATGACAACACTTTTAACTTCATATTGTTTAAGAGAAAAGACATTGGCGAATACTATTGGAGTCACTAGCGTTGATGATGAAGCTGGCGATGATCATGTTGATTTTGAGAATCAACTGTATTCCTACACATAACAAGAATGTTGCAAGTGACCATCTGGGTCGTTTACCCATTTCGACATGGTCCTTTTGATGACATGCATCGATGAACAATTGATTATAAGACCTTCTTGGTCGATTTGCAATTTAGACATGATCCTGCTGATGACATGAGTCGATGAACAATTACTTAT
The DNA here is from genome assembly GCA_034641835.2 of Pinus albicaulis. NCBI lineage: Eukaryota > Viridiplantae > Streptophyta > Pinopsida > Pinales > Pinaceae > Pinus > Pinus albicaulis. Next base: position 57,666 of record JAXQQM020071287.1, read on the forward strand.
GAGGACCATCTTGGTTGTTTTTCAATTTCGAGACAAACTACATAATTGAATTTGGATCACACCTTCCCACAGAAAGAACTTTTGGTTCTCCAAAATTTTTTATTACAATTTTGAGTAAATGCATTGAAAAATAAATTTAGATCCCACTTCCAGACTCAACTAGATCTAGAAAAAATATTACAGACTCTTTTTATACATAAGGTATATATTCTGCCCAATTCCATTTGGCAGTCTTATTTTCCTTAGCAAGTGAATTGGATGGCTCATGTTCTGTTGATGTCAATGCTTTTCCCTGTGCTAGAATTGGACAGTTGCTCTTTGCATGCCCAGATAGTTTACAATGCTGACAAATTCTCTCTTGGGATTTTGTACTCGTTGCCTTTGAATTCCCTAAATGATGTTCATTTTCAGTGGATTCAGTGTTAGATTGAAGTAATTTTTTACCTGAACACTTCTTCACTTGCAGTGTTTTATCATCTTCTTGTGGTTGGCTTCTATTAGCTCCAACTTTCTTGTTGTAGGCTCTCTGCTCCCAAAAATGTTCTACACAATTCCATGAACTTACAAAAAACATGCATGGATATATTCTTTTAACATTTTCTACAACCCAGTTTTGATAAAAGAAATCACTTCCTGAATCACTACTAGTGTATTGTTGTTGTTTACCTTTTTTGTCCTGCAACTTCTTTTGCATAAGCTCAGGATGAACATACTAGCATTGATCCAAGATGTGTCCAGCGTTCTCAAAATAGTCACACTTCGTTAGACCATATCCTAAGCCTTGACTCTTAGGCCTTTCTTGCACATATATTGGTTGAAGTCTTCCTTGACTATGATTACCAAGGCCTTCTCCTTCTTGATATCCCATAGTCTTCATGAGTGACAGACCTTTTCTTTTGAAAATTCCACTTTTCTTCTTGTTGGAAATTTCATCTAAGTCTAAATCACTTTTTCGTGATACTAGAATGTTGGGATTTTCCTCAGCAGGTGGGGAAAAGTTTCCGATGGCCTCTCCTATCGATTTTGGATTTGATGAGAGAGAAGATCTATATTCATCCTCCTGATGAAGAGATAGGGCTTGCTTCTTTCCATTAGTAGATGAACCTTCTACTAGAGGACTGTTTCCCATTTTTTCTTTCACATGACTTCTATTTTTCACTGTAATCTCTGCTTGTCACTTTCAAGATCTTGGACCATCCTTCGTAGAGCAGTTTTTTCCTGCTGAAATTATTGATTGAACTGCTTGATTTCTTTCAACCGAAGCTGTTGTCTTGAGTTCTTGCCCATTTATGTAACTGAAAAATATCTAGTATGATCTGATACCAAAAATGATCTGAATGTAGAAAACAAGATATTCCTAGCTCTTGACATAAATTGAATGCTTAAGAGGAAATTGACTGAACTTTTATAATCAGTGATATGTGTGTTCTTTGAACTGATTAAAGTGGAGTGTTTTGAAAATAAAATAGTGTTTAATTTTAATTTATATGATCAAAACATAGCATCAAAAATAACATCAAGACAGAGAAATACTGCAACTTTGTGATGGAGTTCGTCCCTCCAGGACTACGTCTCTGGGTCCGCTTCAATTGTGTGCGTCTGTTTAATTTTAAAGTTGAGAGAAATTTCTACATGGACTTGTCAGTTGATCAGTGAATATCAACACTACTGAACAATGTGGAAGACAAAACTCTTTAAATTGGCTTTTCAATGGTTGACTTTGTTCTGGAAAAGGCCTACAGATGGCCAAGAATACTAGAGAATGTTAGCACACTCAAAATTATGATATGAAGCAAATGCACCTCTTGCCCGCTTATTGTTGAACTGAGCTTGATGCTTTGACCTCGATATTTTTTCCCTGCAATGATCTTCAAAACAGAATGATTACAAGAATGGTGACCTCCACCTTCACAAAATTCTGAAAAAGAACTCACTGCAATGCACTTTGAAACACTTCTTGAATGTTCCTCTAATGTGCTCTTCTTCCTTTCACTCTCGATTCTCCACACTCACTTACCCGCTCAAAACATCCTTGTGCTTTTAAATAAGATGAGGGAAGATTGACATTAAACATATCCTTTTGTCATTTCGATCTTCATTAATCGAAATTAAAGGTTCATTAGGTTTTATCTTAATGTCATATTTAGTTAAGGATTTAGTGAATAATATCCTTTCAAATCCTATTTTATACTTTTCACAGATTTTGATGGCTTCCTTGAGATCATCAAAGAAAAAATTTGATGTAGGTTGAGCTCCTTAAGTTTTTTTGACCTCAGGATAGATGAAACCTAAGGTGATAAAGGATAATGTCCTTTAATTACCTTAATGCCTTTTAATATGCCAAAAACCCATAAAAAAAACTTTAGTATAAAAGATAAACTCAACTATTATCCAAATCGGGCGGAGGTGTAATCCATTAGCATGTGACCAGGATGGTTGGTAGCTTTCTCTGTTGTCCACCCTGGCGGTCACAGTCTTGCGCTTTCAGATAACGTTGGCATGTGATTAGGTCGGTTGGCGGCTATGTTTGCGGTCCACTCTGGCAGTCACGGCTTTCGCTGGCGGATAGACGTTGGCATGTGATAAGGTTATCACGGGCGGTTATGGTCTACATGACTGTGGTGAGCTGGCAGTCTCGATGTCACCGCTAAACTCCACGTTCACATGAACTCCGAAAGTTGACTAATGACTCGCAACAACTGTTGTGATGATATTTTCTGCCATGGTTAGCTCTGTTCACAAGGCTATCCAAACTGCGACACGGTCACCTTCATAATTTGATTGTTTTATGAATTAAAACATTAACATAAAGTTTTATCATATGGCCGAAAGGTCTTTGTCTTAAGTTTAACTGCACCTTAGGTCCTGATCATAAGTTTTAGACCTAGGAACTTAGTATTTAGCCTTTAGACTTAGTTTTAAATCTAGACTTAGGTTTAACTTAACCTTTTCTCATGTTTTACTTAGGCATTTAGGATTTAGTCTTATAAAATGACTAATCACTAACATCATCTGCCTAGTACTAACACTTATCATTTAGCTTAGACTTATAGTGATAATGTTTTAGACTTAGGATTTACTTTTCCTTATGTATTTTATAAATATTTTTGCACTTTATAATTTTTCACCATGACTATGCCAATCTTGATTTTTTTCATGTCACAGGTCGACACAACTTAACATGACAAATATCTACATGACAAAACTTTGAACTTCATATTCATGAAGAGAGACGACATTGGCGAATACTGTTAAAGTCACTAGTGTTGATGATGAAGATGACAATGATCATGTTGATTTTGAGAATGAACTATATTCCTGCACATAACAAGAATGCTGCATGTGACCATCTTGGTCATTTATCCATTTTGACGTGATCCTTTTGATGACATGCGTCAATGAACAATTTCTTATAAGAACTTCTTGGTCGATTCGCAATTTCGACACGATCCTACTGATGACATGAGTCCATGAACAATTACTTATAAGGACCATCCTGGTCATTTTGAAATTTTGACACAAACTACAAAATCCAATTTGGATCAACGCAAGTATCATGGGCACTCCAATGGGTGTTTGGTTGCATGTGTGCATGTGTGTAACCCAATAATCCTACAAATGATAGTCAACTTCCCTTTCACCTAGATATCAACTAGGTCTCCACTCGATCTGACATGCATGCAGCTAATAATAGTAAATCCTCAGTTTCATGTGAGATCATTGATTTTGAATTGATTAATATTTAATTCACTTGATATCTCACTATTGTATCAATAAATTACAACTAGCACAAATGATTTTAACTCACTTAACTGACTTAAATTAATTACACCCTACATTAACTAATGCACCATTGCACTTCAAACTTTGTTACAACTAGAATTACTCTGCATGCCTCACCAACTACCTCTAACTCGAAATCCATGAGCTAACTAATTGTATCACTCTCAGTGAACTATTAAAAGTTAATTTTTAGACTATATTACATTTTATTGTCCATATTAATTAAGGTATAACTAAAATAGACATGCACCAAAAATAGCCCTGTGGGCCCCACCCTAGTGTAGGTGCTTAATGCAATAGGCATGGGTGTTGAAATTTTCTTGTTGAATCTCAATACTCCCTCTCAACAAGAAAGGGATTATCCTTCACCCCGATCTTATCTCTATGGTATTCAAATTTTCTTCTGGTGTGCACCGTCGTCAGAATAGCTGCATCTCGATATTCCATGGGAATGTACTGAAGAAACATTATTATTCTCTACACAAAATCTCTGAGGTGATGATACCATATATCTATGTGCTTGGACCTATCATGAACACAGGATTAATTGAGATTTTAACGAAACTCTGATTATCACCATGAATCACTATCGGATCCGTCTGAGAACCAAACAAACCAACCAAGATCTTTCTAATCCAGATAGCCTTACATGCAGCTTGATTTGCTACCATGTATTATGATTTTGTTGAAATGAGTGCCACATATCACTGTTTCATATTATACCGGGAAACTTCTCTCAATCTTATGCTGAAGATCCCTCTTCATGTGCTCTTTCTATCTGATGGACTACCCGCCTAGTCTGCATATGTGAAGCCTTGAAGCTTCACTGGCTCTGTCTTTTTGTACCATAGACCATACTCTGATGTGCCCCTTAGGTATCTCAAGACATGCTTCCCCGCCTTCCAAAAGAGCTTGGTAGGCTTAACCATAGCTTGACTTAGTTGGTTAACTGTGTAGCAAATTCTTGGTCTGGTGTTCACTAGATTCATTAATGAACCAACTAATTTCCTGTAGACAGTAGCATCCTCTTTCCTCTAATTTCCTAGAATAGGAGTATCCATGGGTTTGCAATGATCCATGTGAATCTTACCTAGTATCTCCTTTGCATACTTTCCTTGAGACACAAAAATTTCACCATCCCACTGCCATATTTCCAATCCAAGGAAATAATGAAGGAGTCCCATGTCCTTCATTTTGAACTCCCTTGCAAGATCCTCCTTTCATGAGTGTATCAACTGCTCATCACCAGTCAAAATTGAATCATCAACATAAAGAACAATAATCAATAGCGTACCCTCAACTACAATATAGTATAGATTTTCATTTTCTTCACTTTTGGTGAAGCCCAGTCTAGTGAAATAGCTGTCTATCTGAGTGTACCAAGCACGAGGTGCTTACTTCAGCCCATACATTGCTCTTTTAAGTCGTCACACATGTGGATCACTATTGAAGATCTAAAAAACCTTCAATCTTCTCTATGTACACCTCTTCCTCAATGATCTCATTGAGAAACACAATTTTCACATCCATCTGATGAATGTGCTAACCCATTTGCACTAAGAGTGCAAGGATGGATCTTATGGAAGAGTTCCTTGCAATGGGGGCAAAAGTATCATCATAATCTATCCCCTCGATCTGTGAGAATCCCGGGCCCACAAATCCGGCCTTTTATTTCTCCACACACCCATAAGCAGCTTGCTTTAACTTATATATCCATCTCAATCCAACCACTGATTTTTCGACCGGTCTTGGGACTATCTCCCATGCACAGTTCTTTACCATGGAGTCATACTCCTCCACCATTGCATCAGCCCAAGTTGGTTGTTGCACTTCTTCCTAAAAGGAAGATGGTTCAGTCATAATACATTTTCTCATAAGAGCCATGTATCCAGTATATCGGTCAGGAGACTGTCTTTGTCTGTGCTGTAAAGTAGGGGCTCCTACATTCTATGCAACATCAAGTCTTAATCTATCAGCTTCCATGGTGTGCCTTCTGCCATTTCTGATGGATGGATCTGCATGACTTTTTTCGTCCACTCCATGAACCTTCACATGTGGTTGATCCACATCTTGAGGCTCATCCTTGGGAACCAACAGTTCCTCCTTTGCATGGAAGTCCAGCTCCCTCTCAAAGGACAACTGCATGGCTTTCTCCTCATCAATTTTTATATCCCATCACACAACAATCATTTTGTTGTTTGGAAAATAAACTCAATAATTATGGGTTGTTTCAATGTACCCCAGAAAAATCTCCATCTCAGATGTTGGTTCCAGCTTCTTCCTGGCGTCCTTGGTCACATGCACATAAACGTATGAGCCAAAAATATTGAAGTGTGAAACATCAAATTTCCTATTAGTGAAATCCTCTTCAGGTGTACTCATGCCAAGTATCATATGAGGACAACGGTTCTGCACAAATACCACAGTGTTGCATGCTTCCACCCACAAATGCATCGGTAGGCCTTGATCATGCAACATCACTCTTATTGCACCCACAATCGTTTTGTTATTTCTTTCTGTGACCCCATTCTGCTGTGGGTTATGAGGTGCTATCAGTTCTCTTTGAATTCCTTCTTTGCTGCAACAGTTCTTGAATTCGTTAGAGATGTATTCTCCACCATTATCGCTCCTAAGAGACTTCACTTGCTTCCCCGACTCTTTCTCCACCAATGCCTTAAACTCAAGAAACTTAAATAATGTCTAATATTTCTTCTGCATGAAGAAGATCTAGCACTTACGAGAATTGTAATAAAAAAATATCACATAGTACTTTTTGTTTTTCGGTCGAAGTAACAGATAATGGTCCACACACGTCTGTGTGAACTCTTTCAAGGATTCCCAAAGCTCTGTTCTCCTTCTCATGAAAGTTTTCCTTCACATATTTTCCCATAGTACATCCCTTACATGAGTCTGACTACACAAGTTTACCCCTGAGAAGATTAGTAGAAATATGTTGCATGAATTTCAAGGCTCCATGGTGAAGATCGCCCAATCTCTTGTGCCATAATTCACCCTCATCCCGGCTCACCACTTGATGTGCCTTGCCAATCATTGTTGTGTAGCCATCTACCTCCAGCTTGTAGAGATTCTTAACTCAAATCCCTATCCTTTTGACTTGTCATGTTGTTTTGTGTCGTAGGAAACATTTTCCTTCACTAAAAAAACATCATAGCCTCTAACCTCCAACATTGCAACTAAGACTAAATTTTTCTTCAAACCCGGTACATGCATTACATATTTAAATTGAAAGGGTTTATCTGACTGCCTCTGGAAGGTAATGGTACCAATCTTGGTAGCATTGTATTTCCCATCATCATCCATTCCAATATGTATCTGGAGACCCTTCTCATCCAAGTCACTGAAAAGTTCTTTGTCTCCCTTCATGTGAAAGGAAGCACCAGTATCCAAATACCAGATAAATCCCAATTCACTTGACACCATGCATGCGATAAATTAGAAGTGAAGCTCAAATTTCCAGGAAAGAGCCTCACCAGATGTAGATCCTCCAGCCTTCTTGTTCTTCTTCTTTTGTGGATAGTTAGTAGCAAAATTCCCATGCTCGTGACAGTGAAAACTCTTCACCTTGGAAATATCCTCCTTCTTTCCTTTCTTGGACTCATATTTGGAATGGAACTTCTTCCCTTTCCCATTCCTTGCCCTAGCAGCCAAAGAAAAATCTTATTCATCTTCATTCTTAAATGAATATCCATCTATGGTGTTTCGTCTGAACTCCTCATGGACCAAATTTGACCACATTCGTTCCCAATATGGCAATTTTTCCCTTCCATTGACAGATTCTTGATAACTCTGCCAACTCTTGGGAAGTCCTAGGAGAGCCAAGATCACCAAATCATCATCAGTGACACTGATACCAATGATCCCTAGTTCATCCCGATATTGGACAAACTTTGTTAGATATTTTGGTATGGAGTTGCCTTTCTCCATCTTGATCTTCCTGAGTTTTTCTTTGAGTGCCAATTTACTATGGTCGCTACTGCTCTGGAATAGATCTTTCAAATCCTTTCACACTGCATATGGTGTGGCTTTCTCAATGAGGCTTGAGACAATGTGGTCCCTCCAATAGGATCCTCCTCGCCTTTGCCACTTTCTTTTTCCATGCGTCAAGATTTGCATAATCTGTCTCATCGGGTTTAGGAACATCATTGTTAATGAATTCCTTCAAGTCATTCTCTTCGAGTACTTAATCCATCCTATCCTTCCAAGAAATATATTTTGAGCTTCCCTCGAGTGAATTATCCAACCTCAAGCCATTGAATTCCATTTCGATCCAGAATAATTTGCAGCACCAAGAAAGTCTTTCTGCAAATTTTAATTCTATCTAGTCACAAACTCAGCTCCTTCTTCACAATTGTGATTTCCTGTGCTCTGATACCATGTCAAAATTATACAACATGCATGTATATCATGGATTCACCCGATCTAAAAATGTAGTAAATTTAAATACTGAATCTCTTCTACAAATCTTTTGCGGAATTAAAAACACAATCGCTAATCATATGAAGCAAAGAAAAATCAATCAAGCGACAACACAGATAATTTCTCAGGGAAATATTATAGCTCAAAACCCCACTATATTCTCTTGTATATTCAACATGGATCATGAAAAAATTACATACAAAATTGTTCTCACAAGATCCCTCCAGTACTCAGCTAATTGTCTCACACTATCATACAAAAACTCACCAATACTTAGCAAATTTACTGCCTCCAAACAACCTGCCTTGCTTGCGTAGTCCGTGATGAATGAATCACTAAAGAATAGGAATTTTGGCCTTCCTTGAGTGCGCAAGTAGCATGAGCACTCCAATGGTTGTTTGTTTTCATGTGTGCAACCCGATAATCCTACAACTGATATTTAACTTCCCTTTCACCTAGATCTCAACTGGTTCTCCACTGGATTTGACATGCATGCAGCTAATAATAGTAAATCCTCAGTTCCATGTGAGAGCACTGATTGTGAATTAATTAATATTTAATTCACTTGATCTCTCACTAGTGTATTAAGCAGTTACAACTATCACAACCGAGTTTAACTCACTTAACTGAGTTAAAATTATTAGAACCTGCATTAACTAATGCACCACTACACTTCGAACTCTGTTACAACTAGAATTACCCTGCATGCCTCACCAACTACCTCTAACTCGAAATCCATGAGATAATTAAGTTTTCACTCTCAGTTAACTATTACAAGTTATTTTTGAGACTATATTACATTTTATTTTCCATCTTAATTAAGGGATAACTAAAATAGACATGCACCAAAAATATCCCTATGGGCCCCACCATAGTGTAGGTGTTTAATGCACTAGGTGTCGGTGCTGAAATTTTCTTGTTGAATCTCAACAAAATCAAACTAGGATTAGACCTGACCATCCCCAACTAGGATTGACATTTCGTTAAATACTTGGTAGATAGGAAACCTACAGTTCATGAATTAAAGTTTGAGCATAAGGGACTAAAAAATCATAGGATACTTAACAAGAAGGATCACCACCCTCTCCCATTACTTGTATTAACATCAATTAGGTCTTGCATCGATTATTCTTGCAGTTACAAGTAGAAACATGAAAATATACATGACTAAAATGAGTCATATATCCATGCTTATAACCAACATATAAACATATAAATAACCATAATATAACATCCATTAACACCACATAATAAAAAGTACATTTACCAATCAAAATAAAGAGAACTTATATTTGATTAAATATTGGCAAGAACCAACCAGGTTCAGGACTTCCATGTACCACCCAACCATATACATGACTGGACCAAATATTTATTTCCACAAGTAAACCATTTTCATATTTGAAGCATGAATGTGGGATCTCATGGGATCAACCAATCCAAAACAACCAAGGTAATCCTTTGGTTAAACCACCTCCACCCTCATCATACCGCAATCTCACCTAAACTAGCCTCGAGATCACAAAACTGAACCAAGATTGGAATGCCTGCAGATTGCTTCACCATCCTTGAGGAATTTTCATGTCTCTTCCGTGAGGCTTAACTTTGTATCCCACCATTAATGGTCAAGGGATTCCTAGGCCTTTGGGAATTTTGCTGAGACCACCTTGGCCCCATATTTTGAAACCTTTTGACAATTCTAAAGCTCAAAATTGAGAGCAATCCCATCACACCATGGCTATCGGGAAATGGAAAGGCAAGGATGAAAAATAATTTCAAAACGTGGAAAAACCATGCCACTGGCAGAAAAAAGAACAAAATACCAACATGCACATAACATGCATGTCAAAACTAGCTAGGAAACCATACATGCAATCTCTTACATACAATTATTCCTTCCGAATCTTACGTGTTTGAACCTTTCCTTACTTGATATTTGCTTTCCTTTCCTTTCCTTGTCCTTCCTTTTCTTTTTTTTCCTTCCTTTTATTTCTCGATCTCTTTCTACTTTTTGTGCTCTTCCCCTCTCTGAGACTAATTTTGAAAATGAAATGACAAAAGGCTACATTGAAAAAATCTTACCAACTAATCATCAGAAGCCTTTTTATTAATGTGACCTCTATTTTATTCATTTTTCCATTATTTTTCTTCATTTTACTCCTCACATGCAACTTGTGACCTTTCACCTTCCTTTTCTCCTAATTTCCTGTATTTTCATAAATAAATTTTCCAAAAATACATTTTTCCTTTTCAAATCCTTAGCCATTTACTTTGCCACTTTCCCCTTGACCATAAACACATCAAGTGATTCGCACTAGGATATCTTGCCCAACATTCAGCTTGGAATAAGTGTTCCTTAACTGTGGTCTTATTTTTTCTTTTATTAGCTTTTATTACATGAAATTTTAGTCTGGGTCTATTACAGAACCCTCACTCTTAGGGAATACAGTCCTCGGTGTTAAACCACACGTATACCTTAGGAAAAATACTGAAAAGAAAACATATTGCACTTGGAGATTTATAACTTAGTTCGATGCAATACTTACAATGAATAACTTGCTCAAAATAGAAAATCATCATGAAAATCACGAAAATATAACAACCATACCCTTTATTGGAGATTTATAGCTTATCTCATGGTAGTATTTACAATAGAAACCATACATAATTATGTACAATTACCAAAACTTATTTTCCTCAACTTGAAAATAATGAAGGATTCATAGCTGACATCTAATCTTCCATCTCCCATGTAGCTTATTTGGGCCCAAAGTGCTTCCACTACGCTTTAACTTGATCGATGGCTTTGTTCTAGAGCATGAGTTTTGTCGGGTACAATATGCATTGAGGTTCTGGCTGGAATTCTCCTTCTTTCTCCACATGTAATACAGATCAATAAATAACATGATCAACATCCTTTATATACCTTTTAAGAAATGAAATATGAAAAACATCATGCACTTTCACTTTTGGAGGCAATGCAGGTTGATATGCCACTGGTCCAATCCTCTCAAGGATATTAAAAGGCCCGCAATATGTGGTGCCAAATTGGCACATGATCCAATCCTCAAGGAGATCTTCTTGGGCTTGATGCACAAATACACGTGATCCCAACGTGAAACTCCTTAAATTCCCTATGTTGGTATGAATAACTCTTATGCATGTCTTGTGCTACCTTTGTATTCTTCCTTATAGCCTGAATTTAATGTTCCATGTCTTTCAACATGTCCCATCCAATAAGTACCATGTTCATTGGATCACTCCAGCTAATGGAAGTATTACAACTTCGCCCATACAGTTCCTCGAAAGGACTCATCCTCAACAACTCCTAATAAACATTGTTATGTGGAAACTCAGCCAATGGAAGGTAGTCATCCCAAATCCTTTAACGGTGCATCACATACATCCTCAGCATGTCCTCCAAGATCATATTGACCCTCTCTATCTTTCCATATTTCTATGTATGATAGGTTGTACTGAAAAAAACTCTATCCACAAACCTACAAAAAATCCTTGCAAAAAGTAGAAATTAACTTGACATCCTTCTCTGAAACAATCTTATTTGGAACACAGTGTAATCTAAAAATATCCATGATGAAGACCCATGCCACCACACTAGCTGAATATCTAGTCTTCACAGAAATGAAGTGAGCCACATTGCTCAACCTATCAACCACAACCATGATCGAAACGTGCCGCCTCACTGTCCTCGGAAGACCTGTAATAAAAATCATGGAAAGAACCTCCTATTTCCATTCTGTAATTAGAATAGGATATGGTAGACCACCTGGATGCTTACATTCTCCCTTCACCTGCTTACAATACAAACATCTAAACACGAACTATGCCACTTCATTCCTGAGATTCGACCAATAATATAACTTCTTCACCACCTTCAATTTCTTTTGATATATGGATTGACTCGAGTATGGATTCACATGAAAATCCCTTAAGATAAGCTTCTTGAGCTCACTGTCATCTGACAAATAGATCATGTCCCTAAATATTACCAAATCATCTATCGTGATATGATAGTCTTCATGCTGATCACCTTTACCTACACCTATACCTTTACATGTACCTACACTCTATTGTAACCTATTCCTGAGCTCCATATACTTGTCATATTCTATCCTTCCTGTAAGATATGATAATGTAAGTCTGTCACATAGGAAATTATAGTTTTTATATGATTCACTTGTATCTTCAAGCTCAGAGCATCTGCACCCTTGTTCTCCTTTCCCTTAATGTATCTAATCTCAAATTCAAACTCACTATGGGTGGCCAACCATTTAGATTTTTTGGCATTAAGATTATTTTTTTTCAAATAGATACCTCAAACAACGGTGATCGCTCATCAGAAAAAATATCCTACCAAGAAGATAATGCCTCCACATCTTCAAAGCGTGGATAATAATTGCCTACTCAAGATCATGAGTCACATAGTTCTAGTCATGCTCATTTAACATCCTAGACTCATACCATATCACCTATCCATACTTCATAAGGACCCCACCAAGTCCTATTTTACAAGAATCTGTACACACTGCAAGCTATTTATCCAGATTTTCGATCTTAAGAACTCGAGCATTGGTCAACAATTGCTTCAACTCCTCAAAACTAGTGTCACATTCTTTTTTCCACTCAAAATTTTTACCTTTTATATTAAAATATGTAATAGGACATGCAATGCATGAGAGGTTCCTAATGAACCACCTGTAATAACCTACTTATCGAATAAATGATCTGACTTCCTCCACATTATTTGGAGATACCCACTCCATGATCGCCTTTGTCTTTTTCGGATCTACTAGTATGCCTCCCTTGGAAATAACATGTCCTAAGGAGCGTACCTTTTTATGAATGAAACTGAACTAGATAAGATTACCATATAAATGATGATCTCTTAGCAATCTCAACACTGCTACGAAATGCTCGACTTGCTCTTCCTCATTTTGAGAATATACTAAGATCTCATCGATGAATATGATAATAAACATGTCCATATAAGGACACAACACACTATTCATCAAACACATAAATGCAATTGGGGCATTAGTCAAACCAAATGGAACTATAACAAACTCATAATTCCCATATATGGTCCTGAAGGAGGTATTGTAGATTTTCTCTTCTTTGATGTGTACTTGATGGTATCCCGATCTCAAATTGATCTTTGAGAATAATTTTTCTCCCTTCAACTGATCAAACAAATCATCAATGCTCAACAATGAGTACCTTTTTTTGATCGTCACCTTGTTTAGCTGCATGTAATCAATGCACAACGTGAGAGTACCATCCTTATTATTTACAAACAACACTGGTGCACCCCAAGGTGATACACTCGGCCTAATGTATACCTTGTTGGCCTAATGTATCCCTTTTCAAGCATTTCCTTCAGTTGCAACTTCAACTTTACCAACTATGGCATGCTCATACTATAAGGTGCATTTGATGTTGGTGATGCCCCTGGTACCAAATCAATAGAAAATACCACTTCCATATGTGGAGGGAAATCTGGAATCTATGGTGGGAACACATCCTTAAAATGCTACAATATAGGATACCTCTGGAATATTTTTTCATCCTCAACATCCTTACCCTTTTCACTTGAAATATGCACTGGAAACATCACACAACCTTTTCTGCAACTACACTTCACCTACATAGCGGTGACCATCCTCATTGATGTAGTCTTATTCTTTCCCTATAGAATTCTCTTTTCTCCATTATCATCCAGGAACTTAATTGCCTTGTCATAACAATCCACTTTGGTCCTGTGAAGGTACAACCAATCCATACCCAAAATCATGCTATACGATCCCAATGGAAATACATTCAAATGTGTTGCTCTAGGCATACCATTTAAATCAAATGAACAAGTTGTTACCCAATGGTGAACTCTATTCTTAATAGTTGTACCAACTGCAACAAACAAGATTGTTGCAAATCTGCATCTTTCCTACACACCTTTCTAGACCTTTTTCATTCACTTGAACCTTCTAAGTTGTCGATATCATTGCATATTAATTGTAAAAGAGCATCTAAAATGGATTTTAACTATGTTTTGTGTCTGCTGTTTGATTTAGATTTTTGCTCATTTAGCTGCGGAATCTTGCCACTTTCCGCAGCTGCTGCAACTTTCCGCAGCCATTTTGTTAAAGTCTATGATGCAGGTGTCTTCAGGCAATTCGAGCCACATGGGCAAGTCAGAAATGATGTGGACATGGATCGTGTCCTATTGGCTCGGGAAAATTCACCTAAGGAGGCTGCGGTCAAAGGTGGCCAAGTGGAAGTCAACCGTAGAGTCCCACGGTGACAGGACTCTGTTTCTCATCACGTGGAGATTTGTATGACCGTTTCTAATTTACGGGAGACACATCAACACCTGTACACGGCTCCATAAGCCAAATCCAACATCCAATCTTCATAGATTTACTCCTCACCGCGGCCATGATGCTGGATCTCTGGACGTGATGGTTCACGTGTCTCTATCAGCACAAACTTTAGGGAATTAGTTATATCACCTTTGTTATAAATAACGCGTTTTCATACGCATAATAGTTAGCCTCCAGATAGCTATGTAATGTAATTGCGTTGCCACTGTGCTGTAATATCATTTCTCTGTTATGACTGCATTTTAATATATAAGAAGACTCTGTTTCCAAGCGTAATTCGTATTTGAAGGCTGTTGCCCGAGGTCTGTGCAGAGGGCCCCTGCACACGCTGAGGTTTTGTGCATTACTGTATAGTTTCTTGTTTTATTTCTTTAAGTTCATTGTACCATAAGTCATTCACGTGTTTATACATTGCATCTTTCATGGTATTTATGCTTCATTTCTGTTCATAATCTTTCATGCTTTACATTTTACTTCTGTCCATAATCTTTCATGTTTTATGTTGTTGTTAACTGATCAGTGTTCTTGTTTCAGATTACAAATAGGCAGCCCGGGCATTTGCATATCTTTTGACTAATGACATGGAATCAATATTGTTCTGTTGCTAATTTATTTTTCTTAGTTTTTGTTTAATTCTAGTACTGCTTTGTTTATTTCAGTCTTGCACATTTGCTTCAGTAGTTAGATTTAGATATATTAAATTGCTCATGTCATTTTCAGTTACCTCTGAAAACCATAGCTGGACTAATGGTGAGGGATTGAAGTATGAGTGTGTAGTTTGATATTATTTTACTTTCTGCAAGTTAGAAATATTAAATTGCTCATGTCATTTTCAGTTACCTCCGAAAACCATAGCTGGACTAATGGTGAGGGATTGAAGTATGAGTGTGTAGTTTGATATTAGTTTACTTTCTACAAGTTAGAAATATTAAATTGCTCATGTCATTTTTAGTTACCTCCGAAAGCCATAGCTGGACTAATGGTGAGGGATTGAAGTATGAGTGTGTAGTTTGATATTAGTTTCTTTTTCTGCAAACTAGATATCAGGTTGCTCAAGTTGTTTATGGTTACCTCCGAAAGCCATAGTTGGACTAATGGCGAGGGATCAGAATATAAGTTGATGTAATTTGATTTAGATTTACTTTTTTGCAATTCTTGGATTTATTTAAGCATAGTTTCTTTTGTGTTTAGACAGCAGCAAGGATAGTTTGGTTTTCATGCTCAATAGTTCACTGTTTGATTTATTAGGCTAGCAGCACATTTTCATTTCCTTTCAAGTTTTGTCATTGTATGTTTCAAATTCCTTTTGAAGTTTAAAGTTGGTAAATCATTATAAATGATATCATTGCCTTGAACAATCATAACCATACTTGTTTTTATTTTAGAATTTCCATCTCACATTAGAAAACCAAAAACGACAAAAAGGTAAGAAATAGGTTATCTTGCACATATAGTGCACCACACTTCATCAGCTTACGAATCCTGGATTGATAAATTAATGTAGCAATTTAGGACACACTAAATTGACCAAACATTTTGGCGCCGTTGCCGGGGAAGTGTAACTAGGTAGCCAATTTCTTAAAAAAAAAAAACATAAAATCATAAAAGAAGGGAAAACTTGATAACTTCTTGAAGTATTCTCTCCTCTTGCACCTAGTGTGATCTGGAGGATCAGAAAAGAGAGTTATTGGTTTAGTAATTTCTTAAGTATGCTCTCTTCTTGCACCTAGTGTGATCTGGAAGACCAGAAAGAGAATTATTAGCCCAACTTTTTTTAAAAAAATAAAAAAAATGACATGCATAGAGCAAGAGATTCTAGGGGAAGGTTTATAGCTAAAGCCAAGAGTTCGATTTTCACAACTCCATCTTCTTCAAGGCATAGACCAGATTCACCACCATCTACCCCTAGCCTTAATATTTTTGGAATTCAAGGAGCAGCTGAATTAGAGGATTCTCCTATACCACCTACTAAATCTCATTTAGAAAAGGAAGAGACTCCCTCTCATCCTCCCTTGATATAAGAACCAGAGGACTTTAAGGACTCTAAAGAAACTATCATGGCGGAGGAAATAATAGATGGATTTGGAGGTAGAGGTAGAGGTAGAGGAGGAGGAAACAATGGAGACAACAATGGTGAAGGTAATAATGGAAGAAATAGGGAAGGAGACAACTTGTTTGGATTCCCTATAGCTGATGAGGAAACTCATACAACAATGAAAAATATCTCACCATCTGTCCTCCCCAACTTTTATGGATTGCGAAGTGAGGATCCTGAAACATTTATGTTTGAGTTTGAAGTCGTGTGCCGAACCTATGACTATATGGAAGACTCTCAAAAACTCAAACTGTTTCCTTCAACATTGAAGGGGGCTGCTTTGAAATGGTTCATGGGATTAGCCACTCAATCTATTAGGACTTGGAATGATATGAAACAAACATTTTTGGATAGATACTTGGACTATTGTATGCCCACCAATCACAAGGATGAGGTATTCAAAATGATGCAAAAAGAAGATGAAAACTTGGAAGATTTACTTGAAATATTTCAATACAACTTAAAAAGAGAAAAGATGAGCAACTTAGATGATGAAACCTTGAAAGCCCTCATATTAAAAGCCATTAGAGATGAATGGATAGATATTTTAAACATGATGGGGAAAGGAGACATTTCTCAACTTCCACTTCGTGACATAACAGAACTATGTGTCCATCTCTCAAGAGGAAAATCTAAAATAGGAAAAGGGCCTAGGGATCCTTCTCTTATTAGGGCTAACAAATCTGCAACTGGATTAGTAAGTAGGGCAGAGATTGGTAATATGCTTGATGAATTCAAAACTGATATCTTAGGGAGCCTTAGTGAACAACTAGACACCCTTAAAATCCAAAACAAGCATAAAGCAGAAACAGATGCTCTAGCCATCTTTTGTCTGAAATGTAGGAAGAAACATGCTTTAAGGGAATGTCCCTTGGATGAAAAAGTTGTAGAAACATGTATAATTTGCTCAGAGAATCATGAGATCAAGGATTGTCCTTCAATTCCTGGACTCAAAGTTGTCTTTCAAGAAGACCCAAATTCAGTAGAATCTCTCTGTTTTGTTGCAAGAAGACCTTGGCGGGGACAACAAACTCAAGGGTTTAACAACCCTATGAATTTTCAAACCCCACCAAATTGGAATCCTTGGCAACAACCTTGGCCCCAACATCAAAATCCATATCAACCATGGGTACAAGGGATGCAAAATCCTTATGGGAGATTTGCTCAATTTTATCAATATCCTTCATCTTTTCAAAATCAACAAGCTCCACAACTTCCAAACCCAAATCCACAACTTTCATTTCCATTTCCACAACAACAACCTTCTCAACAAAATCCAAATCCTCAACTCATGCTCCCATACCAACAAAAGACAAATCAACTTCCAGCTCAGCCATTGCCAAATCCTAACAATAAAAATCCTCGGAATACTTACATGGTAGAAGGACAACAATTTCCTACCTATATGATTGTTCCTCTCAACGATGTACAACTCAGATCTGGTAGAGTTTTAGAAAAACCTTCTATAGATATTCAAGAGCAAGATACCTTTGAGGAGGACTCTCTTAAAGTCAATGAGGGTTCTGAGGAAGCATCTCTTCAAAATTCAAACATTCAAAAAGAAAAAGAAAAGTTAACACCCACAACTCCTATAGTTGAGCAACCTGCATCTTCATTTACACCTCCTTTTCCTGAAAGACTACAAATTGACAAGGGGGTGGAAAAACAAATCTTGTTGCCTAACTATGACTTTCTAGATGAATTGAAGAATGTTTGTATCAAGATTCCCTTGCTACAAGCCATTCGAGAAATTCCTATTCTAGCAAAAACCATAAAGGAGTTGAGTTTCAAAAGACCGGGAAGGAAACTAAAAGACACAAGAAGAATCCACCTGGTAGGAAAGATTGCAGATATTATGAGGGGAAAAATTACCATGCAGAAGTATGTAGATCCAGGAAGTCCAATTGTCAAGACACATATAAATGGGATAGAAATTCCAAACACATTGATTGACTTAGGGGCAGCTATCAACATTATGAGTAGACAGACTATGGACCAGCTAAAACTTCCTAACCTTCTTTTTACACCTACTTTACTGCAACTTGCAGATCGATCAATTATTAAACCAGATGGTGTATTAGAAGATATTTCGGTCTCCTTAGATTCTTGGGAATATCCAGTAGATTTTATGATTTTGACTCCCAAGAGTAATCTAGGAGGGCACCCACTTATCTTAGGAAGACCTTGGCTAGCCACAGTTGATGCTTTCATTAGTTGTAGATCTGGGGATATGTACATTTCTAATGGTAATTCGACAAATAAATTCAATTTGTATCCTCCAGCAAAAGCAATCACAGAAGTAGGAGACAATGAATGGGTTGATGATGAGGACACTATACAACCTATCTTTACCATTTCTGAAATCAGTGAGGATAGTCAAATTTTGAACACATTAGAAAATTTTGAGACATCTTCAGAATATGACCCCACACAATTTCAGTTGGAATCTGACATAGAATATTTATCATCAAGACAAATGTCTCTTTACTCTATGGACGAGTTTGGTAGTTCTACTATTGAGATTTTTCCAGGAAAAACATTGAATATCAACAAACATTTGGAAAAGTCACAACAAGAAGAACTAACCAAAATCTTGCAAAAACATTCTACTGCATTTGCATGGGAGTATAATGACATGAAAGGTATTGATCCTAAGACTTGCATCCATCATATCTATATTGAGGAAAACAGTAGACCAATCAGACAACCTCAAAGAAGGATGAATCCAAATCTTAGGGAGATAGTGAAAGAAGAGCTCCAAAAACTACTCGATGTAAACTTCATTTATCCAATTTCAGATAGCCGATGGGTTTCTCCTTTGGTTATAGTACCTAAAAAGAATGGTAAATGGAGGGTATGCATTGATTACAGGGAATTGAACAAAGCAACTTTGAAGGATCACTTTCCTTTGCCTTTTATCGATCGGGTATTAGATACATTAGCAGGTAAAAAGTACTTTTCATTTTTGGATGGTTTTAGTGGCTATAATCAAATTCAGGTAGCACCTAAAGATCAAGATAAGACCACATTTACTTGTCCATGGGGAAATTTTGCCTATCGAGTGCTTCCTTTTGGGTTATGTAATGCACCTGCAACATTCCAAAGAGCAGTACTAGGAATTTTTTCTGATCTAATCCATGATTGTGTAGAGGTTTATATAGATGATTTTACAGTTTATGGTAATTCATTTGAAGAGGCATTAGAAAATTTGGAAAAAGTTCTTATAAGATGTAAAGAAACAAACCTTTCATTAAGCCATGAAAAATGCTTTATGATGTTTACTGAAGGTATTGTTTTAGGACATCATATTTCAGGAGATGGGATTAAGGTTGATAGATCAAAAGTTGAAGTCATCTCCAAATTACCTATTCCAAATTTTCAAAGAGATGTTAGAAGTTTTCTAGGATTTACTGGTTACTATAGAAGATTTATAGAAAACTTCACTAAAATAGCATCTCCACTCTTCAAATTGCTTACAAAAGACTGTGAATTTAAATGGGATCCTGATTGTCAATCGGCCTTTGAAACTTTGAAAACAAGAATATCTGAAGCACCTATCTTGAGAGGACCAAATTGGAAACTCCCTTTCCATATTTCTACGGATGCTTCAGATACAGCTCTAGGAGCTCTGTTGGGTCAAAAAGATTTAGTTCCTTATGCCATTTATTATACCGGTAAAAATTTGACTCCCACAGAGTTGAATTATACTGTGACTGAAAAAGAGTTTTTAGCTGTTGTTCATGCAATTAATAAGTTTAGACATTACATAACAGGCTATGAAACTTTTATTCATACTGACCATTCTACAATTATATATTTAATGAACAAACCTGTTACTAATGGCAGAGTGACAAGATGGCTTTTACTTTTGCAAGAATTCAATATTACTATGTTGGATAGACCAGGAAAACAGAATACAGTAGCTGATTTCTTGTCTAGGATTCAAAATACTAAAGAAGATTCTCCTGTAGAAGATAAGTTTCCTGATGAATACTTGTTTGCAGTAACTATTAAGACCCCTTGGTATGCAGATATTGCTAACTATTTGGTTACAGGGAAACTACCTTCACATTTATTTCCAAGTGAAAAACGAAAATTATTCAGGAGAGTTCAAAATATTCATGGATTTCTAACGAATTGTTTAAAACAGGGCCAGATCTTGTGATCAGAAGATGTGTCAGGGAAGATGAAATGCCTGATATTCTTAAGGCATGTCATGATGAACCATGGGGCGGACACTTTGCGGACAAAAGGACGGCCTATAAAATCCTTTCCTTGGGATATTATTGGCCTTCTCTCTTCAAAGATGCAAAACAATATGTCAAAAGGTGTGATAGCTGCCAAAGAGTAGGGAAACCTACCCTTTCAAATGAAATGCCACTGCAACCACAGGTACTCATTGAACCCTTTGAAAAATGGGCTTTAGATTTCATTGGACCTATTAATACACCATCTAAGAAAAAGAAGTATATATTGGTTTGTACTGATTATGTTACTAAATGGGTAGAAGCCAAAGCATTAGTATCTGCTACTGAAAATTCAGTTGTTCATTTTCTTTATGAGGATATTTTTACTCTCTTTGGTGTTCCAAAGAGAAATTGTGACAGATCAAGGAAGCCAATTCACATCCAACCTGGTGGAGAAGATGATGGAAGAATACAAAATCAAACATAGAAGATCTACTCCTTACCATCCGCAAGCAAATGGTCAAGTGGAGTCTACCAACAAAGTTCTCGAAAGTATCATCACCAAAACTGTTCATCTACATAGAAGAGATTGGGCAGAAAGGCTTCCTAAAGCCTTGTGGGCCTACAGAACTACATGGAGAAATACAACAGGACATTCTCCCTATGAACTTGTTTATGGGAAGGAAGTCCTGCTCCCTATTGAGTTCCAAGTCAAGACCTTCAAGATAGCAGTTCAGTTGGGGATGGATCTATCAGAAGCCCAAAAGCATAGAATGGAGCAGTTGAACGAGCTAGATGAGATCAGATAAGAGGCAATTTTAAGAACTGATCTAGTTCAATATCAAAGAGCTAAATGGTATGACAAGTACATCAAAGAGAAGAAGTTTCAAGAAGGAGATTGGACATTGTTATTTGATTCCAAGTTTAAAGATTTTCAAGGAAAATTTCAGACTCATTGGCTTGGGCCATATGAGATTGACAAGATCTTTAGCAATGGAGCGGTAAGAATCAAGACCATTGATGAGTTTCAAACTCCTCTTATTGTGAATGGCCACAGATTGAAAGTTTATCATAAGCCACTCTCAAAAGAGGATTTTGTCAAAATGTTTCAAGAAAATTCTGCAATCAGGCTGGTACAGAAGAATTCTTCTTCTTCACCAGCCTAGCTTTTGTTCTTTTCAGTTAAAAAAAAAAAAATTGTATAAGCCTGAAAACCAATCACTGATTGGCAGTCTTATACAGAAAATATTGGGTGAAAATCAGGAACACCTGACACCCTATATTTTCCAAAAAAAAATCTCTCTTTCATTTCACAAGTTTTGTGACCACCCACTCCATTCCATTCCACTTCATTTCACTCCACTTCATTCCATTTCACTTCATTTTATCTATTTCATTCCATTTCACCAATAAAATTCTCTTTCATGACCATTTCCATTTAGTCAATTGTCATCCATTCATTTCCATTCACCCAAATAATAGCTGTGTCAGTTTCCGCAGCTGACATCTGTTTCCGCAGCTGACACCAGTTTCCGCAGCCAGAAGCAGATTCCGCAGCTACCACTCTGTTTTCAAAAGAATGTACAGCCAGATGTTATTTCCATAATCATGAAATCAAATGCAGGTGTGAGGACCAATTATGAAGACATGGGGCATTCAAGATATCAATGAAGAGCAACTAATTGAAGACCAAGGAAAATGGCAAGAATTCCAAGGTATGAGTAAAATTTATTTCAAATAGCATTTAAAACACATTTTTATATAGTTATAAACCATAAGCTCCATTATGTGCAATGATTTTATTGACAAACTCCGTAACCACTCCATGATCTCTGTACAATCCTCCCACAATCCTTGCATTCATTCTCAAACGGTCCCATAATTAAACCTCCGATCTTCACTCATACTCTGATATTCCACCTGTGACAATGAAACGTAGTTGATTTGACTACGGCTTCTTTCAGCCGCATAAAATCCGTAGCCGTTGTATAAACGTGCTTACATTTATTTTGCAGCCACCAAATTTTAAAACACTGCCGGATGTGTTATAATCCTCCTATTGTTCTATTAATCTCATAGCCGCATTTCCGCCGTGCTCACGTAACCCTTCTCTGTTCCGCTTCACTCCATTTCGTTCTCTGTTACGCTACAGTCTGTATACCCACTCTCTAATATCTACCTACGGTCATCGTGCTCATTTCCGTTCATTCAGCCGTCCTACTTCCATTGAACCCTCCTCACGCAGGCAAGTTTTTAAAGAGCAGAAAGAAGGATGGGTAAATTGTTGAGAGCAGAACCAGAGGGACCTAAATTCATGGAAGGATACCCGCAAGTCAGGGATATATTGAAGAAGGCAAAGTGGCCGCGGTTTATCCAAAAGTTTAGAGGCTACCATAAAGAGGTGACAAAAGCTTTTGCAAGGTATTTCAATGGCCTGGAGGTAGAGATTGGAGACCTTAAGTTTACGGTGAATGAGGCATCTATAGCATCTGCCACAGAACTTCTTCAAGAGGGTGAACGTTGGTTTAAGAACAAAAGCATTAGTGATGAAGCCTGGAGAGTGATTCTACATAACCCAAGTATGGACATAACTATTTTTAAAAGAGGAATTCCTGTTCATGCTTTGAAAGAGGAATGGGCTACTTTGTTGCTAGTTGTTCAAAAATTTATCACCTGTGAGGGCCGTTTTGGGTCAATGTATATGTACCATACCCGATTGCTGATGAATTTTATAGATAACCAGACCCTCAATTTGCCATACTTTTTATTAAATAGTTTGAAGAAGATGTCTGTGACTGTTCAGAAGCATTTAGGGGATGTAGAACCACATCTATATCACCATGGTCTTGTAAAAATTTTGATTGAAAAACAGTTAAAAGAGAAGAAGGACACATGGGAATAATTTTTTATTAGAAATTTCTTTGAGGAACCTCAAGAAATTCCTGAAGGTAGTACATCAAGAAGGAGTAGGAGAAAAAGAACAAATGATGAAACTCAAAGTACTCCTACTGCTACAATTGAAAGAACTAGTAGGGAAGAGAAACTGTCAAAAAGGAAGAAGAAAGAAACCAAGGGTAAAAAGCCAATAACATCAAAAGAGAGAAAAAGTATTAAGGCTATGCATCAAACCCCTTCTTCCGAAGAAGATCATCAAGTGTTATCTGAGAGACTAGTTCACCTTCAAGAACAGTCATCTATGGCCAAGAAGAAAGGGAAAGGAAAACAAAAGCAAAAAGATAGTGGTCCACAGCGTGTGAGAAGAAGTTCCAGGCTTAAGGGGAAGTTGAGGAAAACGCAAATGAAAGGACCCCATTTTATTGATTTGGGGGAAGAAACATCTGAACAATCCCCAGCTGGCCATAGTCCATCTCACTCTCAGTCATACAGTGAACCTAGTTCATTTCATTCTCAGTCAGACATTGAACATAGTCCATCCCATTTTCAGCCAGACGTTAATGTGAGCCCTTCTCAGCCAGATTTTGAAGACAACTCTCCTCCACGGCATTTTGGGGACAACCCAATAAAAATGACACCTGAGATAGACCCAAAGCAACAAGAAGTATATGATTATATGGAATCTTTAGAAAAATCAGCTACGCGTCCCAGTACTTCATCCACTTAGCCTCACACGGTACAAGATGATCTAGTCCAATCACTGAAACAAGAAGTCTTTGAGCTAGAGCTTTTAAATAGACACATTAAAAATGAAAATGAGACATTGAAGGAACAAAGTAAATTGGACAAAATCATTCATGATAATACCATGCTACATCTGGGACTATGGTAGAAGAAGAATAGGAAATTGAAGAGGAAATGCCAGAAGTTAAGCAGAGCACTGATTAATATCAAATTCAAATGCTTGATGAAAAAGCCCAGGATGTTAGCAGCACCAAGGAAGAGGAGGAGAGGACTGGATGTACTGGCTGAAGTGTCAAGGCATATGAATTGAAGAAGAATTATCAAAATTTTGGTTGCATGAGGACATGCAACACCTTCACAGTGGGGGTATGTTGAGTCTCAAATCTGCATCTTTCCTATACACCTTTCTAGACCTTTTTCATTCACCTGAACCTTCTAAGTTGTCAATATCATTGCATATCAATTGTAAAAGAGAATCTAAAATGGTTTTTAACTATGTTTTGTGTCTGCTGTTTGATTTAGATTTTTGCTCATTTAGCTACGGAATCTTGCCACTTTCCGCAGCTGCTGCAATTTTCCGCAACCATTTTATGAAATTCTATGTTACAAGTGTCTTCAGGCAATTCGAGCCACATGGGCAAGTCAGAAATGATGTGGACATGGATCGTGTCCTATTGGCTCGGGCAAATTCACCTAAGGAGGCTGCGGTCAAAGGTGGCCAAGTGGAAGTCAACCGTAGAGTCCCACGGTGACAGGACTCTATTTCTCATC
>JAXQQM020060167.1:0-46186 GCA_034641835.2 Pinus albicaulis
GTTGTAGATCCAACAAGACCACACAATCAAATGTATTCCACAAGGCCAATACTGTATGAAAAATGAAAAGGAGTTTGCAACCAAAAATACCTTAGGCAAATAATTCAATTAGATACACCAAACCATCAACAAAAAGGAAAACCAGCCTACTCAAAAGGCAAGCGTTTACCTCCTTTGACAAAATTTTGAGTTCCGAAACAAGGGCCTTTATTATCTTGTCAATGCCCCTAGTAATTTGAACGGGGTTTGCACCTGCTACAAAAACCTAAAAAAAAAGGTTTCATTTCAAATTATTTTCCACAAATTTAAGATACAACCATTGTCAGTTTTGTATTTCCTAACAAGCTCATAAATTTTGACAAAAGAACCAAAATTTTATAATACCTGATAGCAATTTTTTCACTCAAAAAATATCTTAGACTCAATAAGCCCAACCCAAAACTAAAAAACCAAACACCATAAGACCCTACAAAAATGAATAGATGATCTTAATCCAGTACTATCGACAAAAAGTTACCTTTACACCTTCACTTATTAAACCCTGTGCTGTTGAATTTTAACTTCAACTACTGCAGCAGAAGGACGGATGCAGCAGCAACATTTTTTTTTGGAGGTTGCTTGCATGCCATCCAGAAATTTAATTCAACATTTAAAAT
This sequence comes from Pinus albicaulis, assembly GCA_034641835.2. Classification (NCBI taxonomy): domain Eukaryota; kingdom Viridiplantae; phylum Streptophyta; class Pinopsida; order Pinales; family Pinaceae; genus Pinus; species Pinus albicaulis. The sequence goes on from JAXQQM020060167.1 coordinate 657, forward strand.
TCCTGCAAGTTTTTTTTGTAGACGGCCGCAGCCATATTTCTGTACAGGATTGTATTTAAACACAACAACCAGCATTAACTCAATTCACCAACCAGAAATTTACCCGATAGTTTTGTAAATTCAAAAGGAGGACATGTGGAGCATTAATATTGGATCGCATGAAATTGAAGGGAATCTGAAAACCTGAAAACCGGACCCGAATTTTTTATAGGGCACATTGGATTGAGAATTCGAGTTAAAATTAGGCAGACGTCAGCATCCCATTTTGGAACACGAATTTGGTTTGAAATTCAATCTATTTAGACTTTTGAAGTCCGATGGAAAGGGTTCTTTAATGTTTTGATAGTTTAATATATACATATGTTATATATATATCATATGCGAAATGAAAGGTGGGCCATAGAATTTAGTTTTAATTTTATTTTTTAAAAAAGAGGGTTTATTATAATATGTTTTATATGTTACGGCATATAAAAATAAAAAGGACAAAAAAGCTTGGTAGTTTTTTTTATAGAAAGTACGTAAATTTTTTATTACACAGCAGTGTGTAAAAAGTGAAAGACTGAGTGTAACTTTTTAAGTGTGTATGCACAACAGTGTGAAAGGGAAAAACACAACAGAGTGTTTTAGAGACAGAGTATGTTTGTTTTGAACAGACAGTGAGTTGGTTTTATGCACTGCGTTTTGTAGCAGTCATAATTTTGTAATCCCTCTCGGTGAGGAAGTAGTGTAATAGTTTTTTTTTGAGTTATTGAAGGGAATAGAAGTTTGTTTTCAAAGTATTGAAACTCTGTCTCCTGTCAAAGAAATTTTTATTTTCTCTGTGTTAGAGGAAGGGAGATTTATTCTCCATTCATTGTTCTAAAATTTTTCAATATTCCAACATGTGCAAGAACAACAGATGTTGTGGTTCCATCCCCAGCTAAATCATTTGTCTTTGCCGCAGCTTGCCTTACCAACTTGGCCCCAATATTTTCAACTAGGTCCTCTAATTCAACCAATAAAAAGGCCAAAACCATAGCATTGAGATACATTTCATTACACTGTCAATAACAATAAAATTTGACTCAGCCATAACCCTTTCCTTTTATTGTTGTGAAAAGCTTTATGCATTACTATAATGTGGCTATTCCATAGGCCAAGTAGACCACTGGGTAACAAATATGTTTCCTTTCACCTTTGAGTTTTCAAATTATGCCTACCAAATCTAAGACATTTAAGAGGGGGAACTAATACAACGTTAAAAAGAAAACCCGAGCACACATCTACAAATTACCTCCTTAGCTACTGTCACACCATCATTAACTATTTTCAGAGAACCATGCTTGCTCTCCAAGACAACATTTTTCCCTTCACCCCAAGGGTGACTCCAACAAGATCAGCAAGTTTGTTCACACCGCCTGCAAGACAAATTGACAATGCTTTCGGTAAGTGTGCAATTGAATGCCAGACCATATGCCAAAACAACCCTCCATGAAAAATTAAAATAACACATTAAAATCGAATATAAGTGGACAAGGAAATATCCACCGCAGTGAAGTTTCACGTGCAGGTGACCTTCCTTTAAACATAATTTTTTCTCTGACCTGCAATTTTTTTGTCACTGAGCCATCCTTGTTGAAGTAAAACTCCTTTTCCATAGCTCTTGTATTAACTACCTTCTCTCTGTCGTGTAATCTCAGAGTCCCTCTTCTTCTTGAGCGATTAAAGGAAATGGGTGAAAAAACTGAAAGAGAAGACAATTGTCTGCCATAATTATCAAACATTACACCCAACTTCTTCCCCTTTCCATTGTTACCCAATGAGGTAGATGTGGCAATTGTTGTCATACTGCCCAAAGCAGAGGCCATCTTCTCTTATTCTGAATATAGAATTACAAGATCTTCATATTAGTATGAACCTTAAAAAACATGACTCCCATTGCTAAAAACCACTTTTAAGTTGTAACAGGCAAACTAAACAACTATCGCAACTTTTGGCAACTTCTGGAGCATTAAGAGAGAAACAACCAAATAAAAATACAACCACAATCCTCATTTTAATGAGACCAAACTATATATTTGCATTAAGATAATAGAAAGAAATCACGACTATATTAAGGCTAGCACAAAACAATCTTTAACCAGTGTCTCTCGCAGCCTTCAGGTTGCCATGCTAGAGGTTGCATATTTTTAATTTAAATTCTTGACCTCTCATGCCCATCTATGAATGCATCCAATGGGATATCTACATCAAATGCTCCTTTATATCCCCAAAACAAATTCCCTACTACAAGAGCACCAGTATTGATGGATCACCCCACACCATCCCACCCACTAGAAACGGTGAAAAAGGAAACCCGAGAAACCTTCTGAAATATCTCAAGATGACTATATGGGTGGTTCTTATGAATCAACCAACCATTAAGAACATGCTCATCAATCCAAACCATAAGTATTATGTGACAATATTCAAGCAGGCACTGAATCGGATTTCTGAAGCTATGTTAGAGAAACCCTAAAATCTCACTGAAAATAGGTGAAATGTGGCACCACTCGGAGATTGACATGTGCCAATTGGTACAAGTGGTAGACAATTGGCATGCTCAAACAATGAGGTGATGCGGGAATGACATGAGGGAGAAAATATCAGAAAAGCCCCAAATCTGGAGAACTAAAGCTCATCACCAACCTGAGATTGACAACTTTACATGATGTAACCTATGAAATCGTAAATGGAGAAATCATAGTAACAATAAATTAACCTATGTAAAAATAAAGTCGGATTCATCCTGGGAGTGGTAATGGGAGAAATCATAGTGAACAACAGGAAACATGCATAGTTGCTTACAATCAAATAGATGAAAAAACACATACAAAAAACCTAGATAATAATCGTGAACAAGCTTAATATTGAATTATGAGCTGTAAAGGAACTTACAAAATGTGACATTACGAACCTGGTCAAGCGCACAAGCAAAAATATCCTGGACATGACCCTGGTTGACAAGTTGTATTGCTCATGATGCAAGAGGATTTGTACCTGCACTGCCGAGTCAATCAAAATCCATCATTATCTATACAATAAATACAAGTAATTGATGTAGTATTTTTTACTCTAAGATGCATTCTTATGATAATGTTAGAACATATGTTGAAAATTTCAAAACATACCTGAATAAGCTCCTCTTCGTTTCAAGAACAATTTATTGGAGTAGCATGAACTTGGAACAAGCCTCCCACGATCTGAAAGAGTAGCAACTAAGTCAACAGCGACTTTTTTGTTGCTACGCTGGATCGAGGGAGGTTTGCTCCAAGATTAAATCGCTCCAATAAATTATTCTCTACTAAACAGGGCCAACCACGTGAAAGTGGAAGCTCTTATGGCCCCTTCCGCCCCCCCTCACATCACTCTCAATTCCCCAATACCCAATCTATATTTCATTTTTTACTTTCGTGAGCATAAAAAAAATATTCAATAACTAATAAAAAAACAATTCAACAAAAAGTACGCAAGGAAACATTGCAATTAATGCTTGACATAAAAATAGTATGATAAATGAGTTTTTTATATAACGCAAAAAACGTTCCAAGTATGGTAATGTTTGTCTTATAATAATACAATATTTTACATTGTCAAATTTTCTTTTTCTTCTTCCTATTTTTAAAGCTCCTAATTACATCATCAATATCATCGTACTCTGCTCCTGTTTCGTGCCTTTCAACCCGCACTGCTGACCTAGTTGCGTATTCACGATGTCTGGGCTCATCCAGTGACGGGGCATCGCCTACAAAAACAGATAATATTAAATTTTAATTGTCAGTTTTTAAATATCATTGAACTAGTTCGTTAATATTAATAAAAAAAATTGCAATGAGATTATTTACCTGGTGCACCAGTTGTCGCCGCTGACCTAGTTGCGTAGTCACGATGTCTGGTCTCATCCAGTGACGGGGCATCGCCTACAAAAACAGATAATATTAAATTTTAATTGTCAGTTTTTAAATATCATTGAACTAGCTCGGTAATATTAATAAAAAAAATTGCAATGAGATTATTTACCTGGTGCACCAGTTGTCGCCGTTGGGACTGTTGCCCTGTCTTCCTCTCTGGTGGTAAGATCCTCAAGGGAAACATTCTCTGTCATTTAAACAAAAAAGGTTATAAGGACAACCATCAAGGTATAATTAGAAAAAATTATAAGTGGAAATTAATTACCGTCACGGCCCTCACTGATAGTAGCATTGTCGGCCTGGTCCCCACTACAATGATCAGGTTTCACGTGAGGATCATCTACATCTAGCTCTAAAACTGGGTTATTTGCCTCGTCGGTAGTGTTGCTCCCTTGATTTAAACAAAGTTGTTAGACATTAAATTTATGGACGAAAACAAAAATATTGAAAGGTTAATGTTTTACCTTATCAGGCATTCTGGATCTTGGGACTTGCCCCAAGCTTCTGCGACGTTCAACTACAGCTTGATAGCCGAAACGGAAAGCGATATTTTTATCTTCCTCTGTAGTTTCTGTTCCGAAGTCATCACCCTACATTACATATGATTGTGTATTTTTAATCATATTTGATAGGATTACAAAAAATTTGGAAGGCGATACAATTAATTATAAGATGTTTAGCTACTTAATTACAATTCTTGCAGCTAATTTCAAGTAGCCGCCCTGGCCTAGCTTGTGATGGCCCTTTTTTTCAATCCTAGTTTTGGTTGCCTTTGAGGTGTCAGGAAACCTAGCATCAAAAGATTGAAGTCAGATATGACGTAGCACACTTTTATTTTAGACATAGAGAAAATTAAAGCTATTGAATTAAAGTTGTAATTTACCTTGCGGGTCCAGTTGGCATTTTTCCTTCTTTCTTTGCCCTTTTCTCTTTTCCGTCATGGATGAGTGCTCTCCACTCACTCTCTAAAACTACGAGAGGACGCTCATATCTAGGGTTAAATTGCAATTGCGTCCTATAGGTGTCCCTGGTATATTTCAAATATTTGCCGGCTACCTGAGCCACCGCTTTTCTGTCAAATGTGCCGACCCCAAAAAGGGCTTCTAGATAATCTAAAAGTTCTTTTTTTAGGTTGGAATTCTGGTAATTCCACCCTGTACGTATGGTTGGGCAAAAAATTACCAACGCATGGCTCTCCAGAATCCTGTAGAACTCATTGTTTCCTACACATAATAAAACCAAAAGAAAAAGAAGATATTATCATTAATTTAAAAATAAAAATCATGATAAATATGTTTTAGATAAAGTACATGAAATAGTTAAAATATTAAAATTTACCTGGGAGTTGTACATTCTTTATAGGGACACCCTCATCGTTCACCAACAACGTGCCATTAATGGTCCCTGTGGAGCTGACACGTGTAGCTCTAGGAAACGCAATAATGTAGTTGGCCATATCAGCCTCATCATTGCCAACACGTTCAGCGGTTGGGTGGGTGTCTGCTTGGGCAGGGTGTGTTTCTTGGCTGGCACCTAAAGGAGTAGAAGGTGTACGAGAGGGTTGCTGGGCAATCTCTTGCCCTTGTGTCCCACTACCACCAACATCGGGTTCAGCAAGTGCCAGAAAACGCTACATACAAAAGAACTTTTTGTTAGTTTAGTCAATGTAAAAATTAAAAATCAAACTATCACAATTCATCTCATGCAGAACAAAAAAAATATCCTTTTGACTTTTTATTATTACCCGATATCTATTTAGCTGCCTCATAAGATGTTGTATCCTCTCTTCTGTTTCAGGTGTTTGAGGCGCGTCTATCAAAGCATTAAATTCCGACCTTGCATCTCGTGCCTTTTTTTGCAACAACAACACTGGAGATAGGGATGAAGAAAGCTCTTCCTCAAAGAGAGAATCATCAGGCGTACCATGGCTAGGTGTCTGCATATTTGAACAAAATTAATATTATTTCAATTATGTAAATAACTAAAATACCTAAAGATAGAGCAATGCTGGCACTTTACATGTTCTTCCGCTGGCCTCTTTCAGCGATCATCCTGTCTCGGGGTTGTTCCTGCACTGCTCTGATCAGTCTGCCACATTGCAATAAAATTATAAATGTAAAAACTTGAAAACAATATATAACTTGAAAACACAAAATGAAAACTGAAATAATTTCTAATAAGACACCGGAAGACAGAGTTAGAGTTTCAAATATGCCTTGCATTGAATTCAGTCCTGAAAACATGTCATTGCACATTAAGGCACCCAAACATTCAATCCACGAATGATATATTTAAGTAGGCTTCTCCTATTCTGGGAAAACACCATACCTATAATGCATTCACTTGCATGTATAAAGGGAAAGGAAAACATGTTTTCATACAACGGTTACAAAGGCATCTTGGGGAAAGTTATCTTCACTTTTTATTTATGTTGTTCACCCACACCACTCTCGTGTTTTCACTAATCCTGTTTTGTCATTTTTGGATTCAAATTAAGTTAAGGCCTTAAGTATTTTTTGACCTTTAGGTGTAGTTTTTATAAGTGGCATGTATGGATTTTCCATTAATTCTGCACTTTTTCTCTTCATGCGCATGTTTCCCTGGAAATCAAATGCATGATTTAGTCCCATACATTTAACAAGTTGTTGGATCAACTCCATAGGAAATATCATGTTTCCTATTCAATCAAAATTTATATCAGTTAGGGTAGGTAGGAAGGTTTTCCCTTTGTATTAATAGGGCACTTCTAGCTTGCATTTTTATTATATCTTTCAAATTTAGTGTCGTTTCAATTAGGGCATGATTTTTTGCAACTTTCAAGGTGAGAATGAACAAAGAAATTTTTTTGTGATGGATGACTGTAAATGAATCCATGGCAGAGGAAAAGGCACTAATATACTTCTTCAAATATCTATAGTTCTCATTCACCTCATACGAAGATGGTCCCTGATTTTGAGCCAAATGTTGCAGCAAAAAGTTCCCCCCCTCCATAATTTGATATTTAATGGAAATTTCTTAAATTGATGATGGGGCAAGATTATGGAACATTGGCACATACATATGTAATGGAATTCCAAGATCATGATATATGTTTGCATATGTTTATGGCAATGTTCCACCCAGTCCCCTGGAGGTGGGAGCGAGGGGACGAGGGAGCGCGGGAGCGGCCTATGCAAAAGCTCCCTACCAATTTTCAGGAAACGTGGGGGGACGTCGGGGTCATAAAAATTATAAAATTTAATATTTAAATGTAACTATATTTTTGCAAGGAATGTATATACAGTCATCATACACTTGCATCATGAAAGATAAATCATAAATGATAAAATTACAAATCGATGAATGATGAATCATATAATTGAAACAAATTTAAAAGTTCAAAGTTAAAACATACATCATACAATCATGCATGTAAGTTTGTAAGTTTGTAACTATATAATCATTAATGTAACTACTAATAATGTACAATGAAAATAAAGTTTAAGATATCATATGACATATTATATCAAGATTCAAAATAGAGTTTAAACTAAAGTTTACAACTCAAGTCTGAAACATAAAACTTAAACGCAAATAAGTTATGTCTGAAACATAAAACATAAAACATAACATATGAATATGAAATGATATCATCATACTGATAAATGAGCATAAATGCTCAAGTTAATGCCCCACTAGTCTCTGCATCCAACTTCTGCACGAATATATCAAGATCAACCATGTCACCATCTGAATCAGAATCACTTGGATTCTCAAATATGCTAAGTGGCACATCAAATTTTAACAGGAAACCATAAACTAAAAGGGGCGGTGAGGGGACGTGAGGGGGCGTGAGGGAAACATCCCCTAGAAGTCCCCAAGACCCCGGAGCGCGAGGGGGCGAGGAATCTAGACCCCTAGGTGGGGGGGCGAGACCCCGTGTAACACTGGTTTATGGAGGTGGTGGAGAAAAAAAGAGCTCAAATAGAGCTAAAATTTTTCACATAAAAAGGACTGTGGGCTTGACTAATGGTTCCATTTAAAAAATGATATCTAGACAGAGAATAAGTGTAGCATGCAAACATGCATTGAAAATCCATCCGAGTTTGCATTGTATTACTTATGATGGATTCAAATTTGGGTTTCAAAATGCCAGGTTATGGCATGATTTTGTCGAGAAACCCTTAGTTGGATTCTCATGTTGGTTTAATTTATATTTTAAGTTTGTTTTGAAATCTTTGGGTGATAGTAACTCATGAACTAGGTTACCAATGTGTAACAATCATATTTCAAGAATAAAGTTGTGATTTTTTTATATTATTATTATTATCTATTAGCTACGAGTATTGACACCTAATGCCCGGAATTTTGACATCTTGATAGCATGGATAATTTCGAAAATGTTTCTAGTAATGTTAACATAATAACTATCATTACGTGTCTTCACTTTTTTCACCATAATAGACCTGTGATATGGAATCATCACACAACTTCATATGCTATGTCCCAACAAGTTCAAACTGGTTGAACCTACCTCATAGTGTGGTTATTAAGGACAAGTTGTTTGATATATAACTCGATAGCATAGACCACGTTGCAGTTCTAAAAAGAATCCTCAAGTGTCAAAAAAACTTCACAATATGTTCTACTATAAAGCCTTTTTGGATACCTGAAATAATATATGTATCATTGATGACTTTTAAAGTATGACAAGATCTAGAGGGAAAGGAAATCAATGGAAGAGTGATCCACCAATGAGAACCTAGAATTTAGCATCATATGAGTTAGAGTCTAGGAAATTGAAACCCTATAATTTTAATTAGTGATGAAGAACATCACATAGGTAATTATATTTTCATGTAGAATAATCTGTTAATTCAAATTTAAACTACATAATATGAAAGGCATACCATAAATTTTTCCACGTAATTCCAAACAACCTATAAAAAGGGAAAACCTTCTTTTTCCATGGGAAATAATTTACCTTTCCTTTTTCAAGATAATCTAAATCACAAAAAATATGAACTATACTGCACACATTCTTGGATAATGTGAAAGTGGAAAAGGAATGCCCTACACAAGTGATGCACACATGTACATTTGAACACTAATAGATTTTTGTAGTTGAAATGCAATGCTTGTTTTCATTTAAATGTAGGGTTTTTAAAGCAGGGAGAAATAATGGCTACCAAATTAATAAGCGTTTCTTTGGGAAAAATTTAAATCTTGTATTGGGTGATGAAGATAATAGAGGGTATTTAATCTTGATTCTTGACATCTAGAAAGAACCCTACAGCCTAACACAATCCAATGGAATTGACCAAAAAAAACCAAATAGAGTCAACCCTACTATAGGAGGAAGGGCCTGCAGTAAGAACTTACCATTTTGCAAGAGCTGAGGGGGCGAACGACGAGGGTGAATCTTGAGGAAAATGCGTTCTGCGAAGTGAGACGAATATGAGTCAATCTTTGAGTACGAAAGAGGCGAGCGAATCGGGGGTGAATGCATTTATGCAAAGAGCTTCGTGCGAATCTTGAGGGCGATCTTTGATACTGCGAAACTCGGAAATGAATGATGAGAGCGAATCTTTGTTAACGAAGCGGAGGGCGAATGCACGCGTGATATCAAACGTTAATGTAGCACACATGTACATTTGAACACTAATAGATTTTTGTAGTTGAAATGCAATGCTTGTTTTCATTTAAATGTAGGGTTTTTAAAGCAGGGAGAAATAATGGTTGCCAAATTAATAAGTGTTTCTTTGGGAAAAATTTAAATCTTGTATTGGGTGATGAAGATAATAGAGGGTATTGAATCTTGACTCTTGACATCTACAGAGAACCCTACAGCCTAACACAATCCAATGGAATTGACCAAAAAACCCAAATAGAGTCAACCCTACTATAGGAGGAAGGGCCTGCAGTAAGAACTTACCATTTTGCAAGAGCTGAGGGTGAATGTCGTTCTACAAGAGCTGAGGGCGAACGCTGAGGGCGAATGCTGAGGGCAAATGCTGTTCTGCAAGAGCTGAGCGCGAATGCTGAGGGAAAATGCTGTTCTACAAGAGCAGAGGGTGAATGCGCGCGTGATATCAAACGTTAATGTAGCTATTGCGACAAATACGAAACAATAAAATCATTTTTATGTAGCGCGCATATAAGTTTCGAATTTTTATGTAGCGCCCATATAAGTTTGGTATTTTTATGTAGCGCGAAAATAACTGTCGCTATACCGACGGCGGAAAAGGCGTCGCTATTAGGACGGTGCCTCCAAACGTCGCAATGGTGACACCTAGACATTGTGTCCCAACGTCCAACGTAGGGCTTGACAAGCTGTCAAGAGGCTTATTATCATCAAACCAACCTTAACTCATTTTGTGCAAACCCACTTCTAGACTTTAAAAATTCACAACTCCATTTCTACAACTCGGAATCAGATGATTTTCGTTGCGTCGGATTCATCTCGACGAGATATATCATCCTCATCCATCATGTGTCGAAATGTGTCCATGGTTTTGGCCCAAATCACGATGGGTGCAAAACCCCAAACTTGGGTTCCAAGCCCACAAGTGACTCTTGTGGCGCTTTGCCCTCCAAACCCTGAACCCTAGGGCTTGGATTACCTCCCAAGCTACTCAAAAATCAACACTCCCTCTTAGCGAGGGAGGCACTTCGAAGACTAGGAAGTAACTCATCATCATCATCACTACTCGCAACACTCGCCCAACTCTTGGCGCTCACCACTACAACAATCCCTATAACATGAACTATGCCTCTCTCTGAAGTGTCATTGTCACTGGAAGCATCCTGCTTCTTCTTCTTCTCCAGCATTGCTTTCCAATCCCTCCATGATTCCTTCTTGGAAGTTGTAGGAGCACCCTTAGTCCCCACTGACCATACACGCTTCTTGGGCTGCAAATTCTCCCTCTGAACCTGCAAGCTTCCGATAGAACTCAACTCCCTCTTAGTCTCTGGAACCTGGACCTTCTTTTCTAGATCCTATACCTGCCCCTCTTAAGCCTACACCTGCGCCACCTGCACCTACGCCACCTGCTTCTTCTTCCCATGATCCACAGGCTTGCCAGTCAACCTGCAGAGACCATGCTCTCTAACTCCCAACACAATCCCGACGGAACTAAGGCCTCTAGGTCTGAGTCTTGCCTTCCCATCCTAGAACAAGACCTCAAACCCCTTCTTCTCAATCATTGAGACAGATATCATCCTATATCCGAGTCCTGGTACAAATAGTACATCCTGGACCCACATCACTCGTCTTGTCTCCATCCTGAATGACACAACTCCTGATCCTCGGATCTCCTTCTGACTCTTGTCGCCCAACACCATGTGCAAATTTGAGTCCCATTCATCTAGAGTCTCAAAAACCTCTTGTGACCCTGTCATATGGTTCATCGCACCACTACTCATGTACCACCCATCCTTGTCGATAGTACCCTGCGAGAAATGAGAGATCATAGCAAAGTCCTCCTCTTCCAACCTCTTTGGTGAGAACATCTATCTCAGCAGAAGTGGAAACACCGACGACCTGCTTCCCTTTCTTCTTCTCGTCATCTCCCTTCTTCTTCATCGGACATCTCGATGAAAAATGACCCATCTCGCCACAATTGAAACACTTGACTTTACTCAAGTCCTTCTGTTTACCCTTCATTCATGCTGCAAGTGCCACGTCCTCATATGCCATCTTTATTGGATGAATATCCTCGTCTCACAACTCTTCCTAAATGAAGTCGTCTCGCAGCCTATTCCAGTCTTGCAACTTCTCTTTGGCAACGATCCCTTTGATAAAGAGCTTCCATTCCCCGATGAACCCTTTCAAGCAAATCCTTACCATATCACTATTTGAAATAGTCACACCGACAGTAGCAAGCTCATCTCTGGCCTAAGACAATTTCGTTAGATACGAAGTCACTCCTTCACCCTTTATCATCTTGGTGGACTTCAAATTATCCTACAATACCAGTACCCGGTTCTCGTTCTTGTTCTGGAACAAATTTTGAAGGGCCATCCACATCTCATGTGCATTGTTCTTGCTGGAAAAATGAGGTATTAGGGGATCCTTCACACCGTCTAGGATGACCAATCTCGCCCTCGTATCCAAATCTTCGTACACTTCTAGCTCCTTTGGGTCGGTTGGCTTCTTAATGGCCTTCTTGGCGAACTCCCAATCCTATTGACTTGCAAGACCAACTTGATCCTTTCCTTCCATGGAATATACTTGGACAACCCCTCCAACCTGTCCTCATACCAGAGGCCTTCCTGCAACTTCGAAATTGTCACCTACAATGTGACCAACTCCCTCTTAAGTTGGACTTTGTTGTGCACAACTCTGATTCACTATCTTCCAAAGTAGCTTAGACACGCTCTGATACCATGTTGAATTTCCACGATCTTGGGTCTAGGTTAGAATCTTAGAATACTTGATGCTTCCAAACCAAGAATCTCAACAAGAACTACAAGGCACAGCAGAAAATATAAAGCAGTAAATCACACATGCACAAGTGTAGACAATTTTTAACAAATATAGTACAATAATGTACAACCCAATATTCGTTATATTAAACCAAACTAAATAATACAACAATCTATGGAATACAAGATAGAATGACAAACTTCATTGCAGCTACTATGTCGTATCTTGTCTTGTCGGTCCTTTTCTTCTATACTGTTATTTAGTTGCTCCTTAGTCCTTCAAAGTGTTGAGATTTTGTGTATTTGGGGTAGCATCAGTTGTGCTCTAGCTCCCAAATTTTGTGGAGAGACTAGAGTTCACCTGATCTACAAGACCCAGAAATGGATTCGGGAAATTTTATCTGGTTTAGGAGATATTAAATTAATTAATTCTTTTAAGTGTATTTCCTAAGTTAAAACTTAGGAAACTTAAATAATTAAAGTGAATTTAATTAAACATGTGATGAAATTGTCTTAAGTCACACAGATCAAGCTTTCTTTTAATCTCAGCCATTGATTTAAGATTTGATCATGGCCGTTGATTTGTCAACGAGAAAAGTATAAAGGAAAGGCTTGGGGTCATTTGTAGACACACACAAAGGAAGAGCATTGAAGCTAAGCTAAGATTCTAGGGCAAGGTTTGCTTAGAATACTCAGAAGTGTTTCAACTACAGAAAGGGGAATTTAGACCAAGGGGATGATCTGATCTCAGGGTCTAGAATACAAAAAAAACAGAGATCAACTCAAGGACAACGCAGAGGAAGGCAGTATCAACAACAACAAGGATAACGTAATTTTCAGGAAACCCTTCAGGGGTTACGCAGAGACCCCTAGGGGCAGCGTAGTGACTGCGTCACCCATTCTAGGGTAATGCAGTCCCTTCCGGAGCAGCGCTGAGGGTTTGGAGGCCATCCAAGGCCGACACAGAGGCGTTCAGAGGCTTCAGAGGCTGATGCAGAGCCTTTCAGGGACAGCGCTGGGTTTTCTAGGCCCTAATCTTGGCTGAGTTTTGTAAATCTCATTTGAGGGTGTGGATCAGTCATTATTTCGGCCATAGATCAGCCAATGAGCTATAGATCTAGTGTTATCTCTGTCGGGTTTTCCAGATCTGGAACCCAGATTTGTGTATTCAAAAATATTCTTAATAATAGAACTCTCCAGCAGCTAGAGACTGGTTTTCCCCACCTTGGGTTTTTCCGGTGACTATTTGTCCATAAATAAATTTGTCAATGTGTGCATCTGCTTATTCTAGATCTGAATTGGTAGAGATCTGTTATGTGTTTTTCTTCGATGTTAACTTGAATTTATTCAGTTGATAACTTATCTAAGTAGGAGGAGCTTAACGAGATTAATAGTAATAATTTATGCATAAGATATAAGATTCAAAAATTTCTACAGAAAGGACAACACATAGAGACTCCAAAAGAGCTTCCTCCTATCACTGCTACAAGTCACGTCAGCTACAATGAACATGGGCTAATCCAATCTGCTCTCTAGGATGGTGTTAATTTTGGACAACTAGGTCCAAACTCCATGTTGTGATGCTCAGATGAAGATACCAATATTTTTATTGGGTTCCTCTTTCAGAGAGGTGCAAGATTTATCTAAAGATCATCTTGATCCAATAAGCAGAACATTTATTTTGAATTTATTCAAGATATGTGCAGGTTGGCCTTAAGGTTTTGTGCCCCAATAGTTATGTCACACACCCTCACTGATGGATATATATTGGTCAGCGTTGGAGGACATTTTCACTCATCTCATCCTCACACATTTCTCTCTCCTCATCTGATTGGTTCGATGTCCTTGGTGGCTCTTCTCTCCACACGTGGGAAATTTCCAGCAGCAGCACTTTTCTGATTTTGGTCTAGGGTTTCTGCAGCAAACTTTGACTAGTGTTGTCTTTGGTCAACGCAAGGTCAAATCGACCCGAAACTCTCCCAAAATTTTAATTTTCCAAATCCGCATTTTTTGCCACTATTCCCGAGTCAAAAATGTTGACTTTGACTTTTTAGCGTTGACCTAGCTGCTATTGTTGTTTGTGTTAACCGTTGACTTTTTGGGTTGACTTTTGAGTTGACCGTTTGGCTATCCTAGAGGGTTGTGTGACATTGCTGGTTGGCTAACCATATTGAGACTTTGTTGGTTGAAGCATCCTGTTGACCGCTATAACGCACCAACACACTTATATATTTTTGGCTTGTCTTCTATCGATCTACTGGTATGTTCTATCAGCGTTTTACTTTATTGTTTATGTGATTACTATCCGATATTGGAGAAAAAGTATAGTTTCATCAAGTATAGAACATCTACATAAATTTACATGGTATCAGAGCTGAGGTGAAGACAAAGCCATATTTTGTAGCAATCACCGAAGATGAGGATGGGTTCCTCAAACTACAATGGTTTTAAGGCTGATGACAAATTGATTGGGAAGGATGATTTCCATGCTTGGAAGATGACATTGGATCTGAACTTGGAAGACCAAGATTTCATGGACTAATGTGCTGGGTCAAATCCAAGAGCCTCCATCCACTGCTACTATTGCTGCCAGAACAAAGTATAAGAAGGGGGAGATCAAAGAAAAGTTGATGATTAGGAACTCAATTCATAAGAATCTGGTTGCCTACATCTCTAAGCTGGGCACATCCAAAGAGATGTATGATAAGTTGGTCCACATGTTCAAGGCCAACAATGCAAATGAAGTCCTATTCTTCAAGAACCAATTGAAGAATCTGAAGAAAGGCAGGGATGAGTCTGTTCAATCATATTTTCTGAAGCTGACCGAGATCAGGAACAATCTGCTAGCTATTGGGGAGACAATAGCTGATCGAGAGATGGTTCTCACCGCACTTGGAGGTCTCTCATCTGAATGGCATGTATTCAACGCTACCATTCTCAATAACAATGTGATACCTGATTTTGACGAAGTACTATCAAGATGCGTACAAGAAGAGACAAGGATGAAGAAATATGAAAATGAAGGAAATGTTGCCTTCGCTGCTCATACTAAGAAGATGAACTTTGGTGGTCCAAGGAACAATGGAAGAGCAGGGGCCCAAGGGAAGAAAGGCAAGTGTTACACTTGTCACAAGCCAGGTCACTATGCTAGAGAATGCCCTTTCAAGAAGGATTCTCCCGATGATGATGACAACAACAACAACTGGAGGAATGGCAATCAAAGGAACAACAGGTTCAAGGGAAAGAGGAAGGCTCTCTCCAATGGAAATGAGAAACCTTTCAAAAGGTCAAGAAATTCCAGGTATGAGGAATCAAATGTTGTTGATAAAATAAATGAATTCATTCTTGTATCTGCCCTCTCTACTGCATCTCGACCCGACACTAGGGATGTTTGGTTGATAGATACTGGTGCCTCAAGGCACATCACTGGGTTCAAGGAAGCACTTTTCGATATGGTTGAGAAGGATACTAATCTAGAAATTATCCTTGGAGACAATGCCTCATATCCCGTGAAAGGGACAGGGACTGTGACCCTCCACTTATCTCAAGGTCAAGTCCTCCGCTTGCAAGATGTATTCTATGTACCTAATTTGAAGAAGAACTTTGTGTCTATATCGGTCATGGAAGACAAAGGTTTCAATGTGGCATTCATTGATGGGAAGGTGCGCATCTGGAAGAAGAGCTTCAAGGAAGCTATCACAATTGGGTCTAGAGTTGATACACTCTACCAAGTTGGAGGAAGTCCACTGGGAGCAATGACATGTGATGCTATCTGACAGACCGATAATGCCACTGAATATGAGACGAACAAGTTCAAGAACTTTTGCGGAGAAGCTGACATTAAGAGGGAGACCACAACTGTCTATGCTCCTAAGCAAAATGGCGCTGCTAAATGAAAGAATAGGACCATTGTGGAAGCTGCCCATGCCATGCTATGTGACCAGGGTCTACCGAAGTTTCTGTGGGGAGAAGCTGCAAACACTGCTGTGTACATACAAAACCGATGCCTACATTCTGCTTTGGACTCCAAAACTCCTGAAGAGGTTTTCAAGTAAGAAACTTGAAGTCTCACATTTTAGAGTTTTTGGATGTCCTGTTTATTTTCATGTGCCGAAAGAGGAGCAAGCTAGATGCTTCTGGGAAGAAGGGAATGTTTGTGGGCTACAACGAAACTTCAAAGGCCTATAGAGTCTATGTGT
Source organism: Pinus albicaulis (assembly GCA_034641835.2). NCBI lineage: Eukaryota > Viridiplantae > Streptophyta > Pinopsida > Pinales > Pinaceae > Pinus > Pinus albicaulis. The sequence goes on from JAXQQM020060167.1 coordinate 17,194, forward strand.
TTGGTCAAAGGGAAGTGGAGATATGCCATGATGTCACCTTTGACGAAGATGCTTCCCTGAGGAAGGTAGTCAATCTTCCGAGATCTGAGGAAGATCATGAAGCAAGGCCTGGAAATCAAGAAGAACCGAAGGATGAGACGATGCCCGATGTTGAAGGACCGATGGACCCGATTGATCCACCTCCTTCACTGGGGAAGAGGCCATCATGGCTCAGGGACACTCTCGAGGATAACAAGGGAAATATGGCCCCAAGGGGGAGATTCTGTGAAAGCAAGAAGCCGAATAGATACCAAGGGTATCTAGCAGCCATGAGTACTATTGTATAATCTGAGCTTAGATCTTTTGAGGAAGCCTTAAAGCATCAAGTCTAGAAGGATGTTATGCACAAAGAGTATGAGTCCATATTGAAGAATGATTTCTGGGATGTGGTTCCAAGACCGGAGGATAAAGCAGTTGTCACCTTGATCTGAAAATGAACGATTAACTTCTTAAATCTATTACAAAGATTGAATGTAGGGGCACTTACTGGATATGTCACCTTTGATAAAAGGATGAGATCCACAGGCTACCTGGCCCTTTACAGACTTTGTCTTTAGAATTAATAGAAGTTAATACTCATGTTCTGAAAATGCAGAAATTGATCGAATAAAGTGTTGAGGTAGTTTGATTAGTTTGTCCTTTAGATTGAATATTAACTGAAGTATGCTTTAATGAAAAAGGACATAAGCCAGCAGCATAAATGATTTAAATAATAGCAATAATCAAAGAGAATAAGAAGCAAACAATTTGATGACGGAGTTCGTCCCTCCTGGACTACATCTCCGGGTCCGCTTTTAAGTGGGTGTCCGTTTTTATTAGGATTAATTGTGAGGAATATTTACACTGAAATAAAATAGAATGATTGTGCTCGCAGGCACTTCTGAACCCTGTAAACAGAAAGTAATCTTCCTCGCCTTTCCGACGCCTGTCTCAGTGCTCAATTCCGACCACCGACGGCTGAGCAATGCTGCAAACAAAATCGCCTCTAATCTTATGAAACTGCACTATGTCTTCCAAAAACCCAAGCTGCCTTCGTGAGCAAATTCCCTGGTTTAAATAGGCTGCATTCGAACCTATGAAATCCACATTTAGAAGATGGCTGAGAAAATGTGGTGAAAAAGGTTTCGAAATCCCTTTATTCATGAACCTAGGGATAATGTTTCCCAAACCTTAGTGCACAATTAAATTGAAAAACCCACAAATAAACTTTATGATATAAACTCAACCCGACGGCTAGGCTAACCGCGCGGGGAGTTGTAACCATTCCCATGTGAATGGGCGAAATAAATCTCAGCGGTTATGGATAATGCTAATCCTGCCGCAGTTAACTCTTCGCGGTCAATCCTTATCATATGCACGCAGTTTTCCATATAGTTTACAATCCACGGTTTTTAAAACATTTTCCAAACATTTTTCACGCAATTATTACCCCTGTTCACATGGTGTTTAAAATCCTCCGACATGGCTTTGGAGCTCGCAGATAGCAGTTAGTGCTTTAACTCTGTGGGTTTTGTCATTAAAGTTTTATTAAATCAACATTTCAATATCCCGAACCTTAGTAATAAGGTTTTTATATCATAGGTTTTAAATCCCGACATTCGAACCTTTAAAAGGTTTTTGACACCATAGTTTTTTAAACTAATCTTCCGAACCTTATAAAAATGTTTATGGTGTGGTTTTTGAATATATTTGCGCTAAGACTTTAGACTTAGGGTTTTATTTTAGCATTGTTTTTTGTAATTTGCGCTAGGACTTTAACATTAGGGATTAATGCATAGGACTTTTTCATATGAAGAGTTTTAGGAATAGGATTTTAGGTATTAGGATTTTGACATATGTTTTAGGTATTTAGGAATAGGACTTACATTTCATAAGGTATTTCACCATAGGAAACCTTAGATCTAGGTCCATAAATACTATGTCCCCTTTTACATCTTTTTCATCCAAATTCAAAACACATGACGACCATAACATTTGAAGAACCTTTCACTGGCGATTTGAAAATTCTGAAGACTGAACTGGACATCGAACTGCTGAAGTTGACTTGGAACTCTGCCGATCTTATATTGATCAATATCCTCCTGGATCGATCCTCTCCACTTAAAAAGCTTTTAGACCACAAAAGCTTGATTTTAAACTGAAAATAAGTGAGAATATAACTCTCTCACTTTCATCTTGACTTTGATGATGTACCAATACATTTGATCAATCAACTATAAGTGATGACCCTGATGCTGACCATGGCACTTTTTGAACTGGCAACCTGTTCCACATTTCTGCAGTATGTACAACTTGCGATGATGGTGAAACAACCTGTTATAAACATGGCAATTGACTTCTTTCCACAAAATACCATGAGTTAGTGATTCACAATCTTTGAAAACAGTCTCTATAGGATATTGTTCAATACCATTGACTTGTATTAACAATCTATTTTGTGGAATGACAGAGACTATTAAAGACATTTTTGACATCACTATTTGATGTTTCCATTGATTAGCACTTTCCCCTGATGCATAAGCTGAATACTTTGACACTGATTTTAGAAAGGCTTTGATATGGAAACAAAAATGCTCCCTCTCCACTTGAAAAGAGGCTTCTAATGGTGACACAATACAAGAGAAATCAAACACTGACTTTCCCCAATACTGACCTGTATCCCTGCATCTGTTAAGTTTCAAACTTAAACTGATTTGATTCATTCTGACATTAGGAAGAAGAGATCTAGGCATCATTTGTAATGCATGTTGTATTCCCTGCTTATGAGTAAGATGTTTGTTTCCTTTAATCAAACTATCTTTAAACTGGGAATCATAACTTGAACTAACATATGGTCGACTCTTATGTCGTTCCTTTACACACATGATTACAAATCTTTTTAATTTCTTTATTTATTTATGTTCTACAACTGACTTGTGACACATTCCATTATTATAGGCATCAGGCATCAACTGCATCTCATGTGATATTTCCTTATTATGAAGTAGATGTTTTGGTTCCTTAACCAGATCTTGAAACGAATCTATCTTGTTAACCAAATTACCTTCATACTGAAATTCACAACGTGAACAAGTATCCTTAAGATCCTTATGTTGCTCTTTTATCGACATGAGTATGTACCTCTTACTTGAATTAATTAAGCGCTTCATCTGATTAGCATTAATTAAATTCCAGTGATTTTGAGTTTTATGTGCTCGAATGATGTACTTAATCCCATCTTTTATGAGATGATACATATGTTCATTTCTATAAAATACTGCATCATGGTCATAGAGATAAGGGCTACCTAAGACAATTCCACAAATGTCTAACGGTATCACATCCAAATCTACTTCATCGATATAGTTAGATGTGATTGCAAATTTTAACCGACACTGTTTGGTAACATGAATTTGAGATTTTTCCTTTAACCACCCTAAAGGATATGGCTTTGGATGATTATTTGTTTTCAAACTCAATTGTTTAACCAATGACTCAGAAATCAAATTTGCCTTTGATCTCGTATCGAACAATGTATCTATCTTAGTATGCTTTGAAGTTACCCTTATATGAAATAACTCGATCCTTTTTCCTTCATTCAACTGTGTGATATTAGGAGAAGCAGAAGTACTAGCTTCAGAAATTTTACCTGTTGTATCCATAACAGTGATTTTACCTTCATCACCCTGAATCGGATCCCAAATCCAAGCGTTGCTAGATTGTTGTTTCAGCCTTCTTTTCACCCTTTCTCATTTGGAACTTCTTTGGCTTTAGTTCCAGATGAAGTTTCCAGCACCTTGCTTCATCGTGGCCGATCTTTTGGCAATGTGTACAAGTATGTCTATCATCTCCCTTCTGAGTTGTGGCAGCCTTCTTTCCCTTTGACTTGCCCTTCTTTTTGCTATCTTCAGTTTCCATCTGCGTGGATGTCTTTGGTGTAAACTTGAATGGTCTATCACCTGACTCGACATGAATAGATTGAACACAAACTTCATCAAAATCATCAGGATTGAACATTAATAATGTATGCTGCAAATATGAATGCAAACTTCCTATATACTTTACAAAGTTTCTCTTGTGTCCAAAGAAATACCAAATGCTAATGCCTTCTTTCAGAATTCCTGTGTGAACTCTTGAACACTTTGTCCCTTACCTTGTCGCAAGCGCTGCCAATCCATTACAGCTCGCTGTGTGTGACCCAACGGATAGAATTGTTTCTTTAGAGCCCTTATAAACTTAGTCCATGAGGTGATAACTTTTCCTTTACGCTTTAAATCTATTTGTGTCTTACTCTCCCACCAGATCAAAGCAGTACCCCCCATTCTAAGAGTAGATAATTGGATCTTTGTCTTATCATCAGTAATATTTTGAATACGACAATAGACTTCTAATTGTTTTACCCAATTATCTAGTTTCTCAGGGTTCATTTCTCCATCATACACAGGTAATTCGAACTTAACATCAAGTTTCAAAAGTGGACTCTTAAGTTTATTTTCTTTTTCTGATTCAGAACTAGAAGTAGAAGAGGAAGAAGAAGATGATGGAGATGAAGGAGGAGATTTATCTACCTTGCCTTTACCCTTATTTGATGCCTTCGACGATGAGGTTTCATCTCTCTTCTTTTTGTCTTCATATAATTCTGCCAACATTGCTGCATGTTCATAAACATCTGTTGGATTTGAGTCTCATCCATGGGCTTCGTTTCAGTAGCTTCAGGAGTCTTAACGTTCTCAGTCCCTGTCATCGTTGACTGATGAACGAATTTATGTTTTCCGATCTCCGGATCGAATTCCTCAAGCTCGCCTTTTCCACGTTGCAATCCCAACCTGGTTAACATCCCCTGACAAACAAACTACAAAGCACAACCTGCTCTGATACCAATATGATCTGAAAATGAACGATTAACTTCTTAAATCTATTACAAAGATTGAATGTAGGGGCACTTACTGGATATGTCACCTTTGATAAAAGGATGAGATCCACAGGCTACCTGGCCCTTTACAGACTTTGTCTTTAGAATTAATAGAAGTTAATACTCATGTTCTGAAAATGCAGAAATTGATCGAATAAAGTGTTGAGGTAGTTTGATTAGTTTGTCCTTTAGATTGAATATTAACTGAAGTATGCTTTAATGAAAAAGGACATAAGCCAGCAGCATAAATGATTTAAATAACAACAATAATCAGAGAGAAGAAGAGGCAAACAATTTGATGACGGATTTCGTCCCTCCTGGACTACATCTCCGGGTCCGCTTTTAAGTGGGCATCCGTTTTTATTAGGATTGATTGTGAGGAATATTTACACTGAAATAGAACATAATGACTATGCTCATAGGCACTTCTGAACCCTGTAAATAGAAAGTACTCTTCCTCGCCTTTCCGACGCCTATCTCCGTGCTCAATTCCGACCACCGACGGCTGAGCAATGCTATAAACAAAATCGCCTCTAACCTTCTGAAACTGCACTATGTCTTCCAAAAACCCAAGCTGCCTTCGTGAGCAAATTCCCTGGTTTAAATAGGTTGCATTCGAACCTCTGAAATCCACATTTAGAAGATGGTTGAGAAAATGTGGTGAAAAAGGTTTCGAAATCCCTTTATTCATGAACCTAGGGATAATGTTTCCCAAACCTTAGCACACAATTAAATTGAAAAACCCACAAATAAACTTTATGATATAAACTCAACCCGACGGTTAGGCTAACCGCGTGAGGAGTTGTAACCATTCCCATGTGAATGGGCGGAATAAATCTCGACGGTTATGGATAATGCTAATCCTGCCGCAGTTAACTCTTTGCGGTCAATCCTTATCATATGCACGCGGTTTTCCATATAGTTTACAATCCACGGTTTTTAAAACATTTTTCGCGCGGTTATTACACCTGTTCACATGGTGTTTAAAATCCTCCGACATGGCTTTGGAGCTGGCAGCTAGCGGTTAACGCTTTAACTCTGTGGGTTTTGTTATCACAGTTTTATTAAATCAACATTTCAATATCCCGAACCTTAGTAATAAGGTTTTTATATCATAGGTTTTAAATCTCGACATTCGAACCTTTAAAAGGTTTTTGACAACATAGTTTTTTAAACTAATCTTCCGAACCTTATAAAAAGGTTTATGGTGTGGTTTTTGATTTTGCGCTAAGACTTTAGACTTAGGGTTTTATTTTAGCATTGTTTTTTGTAATTTGCGCTAGAACTTTAGCATTAGGGATTAATGCATAGGACTTTTTCATATGGGTTAGAGTTTTAGGAATAGGATTTTAGGTATTAGGGTTTTGACATATGTTTTAGGTATTTAGGAATAGGACTTACATTTCATAAGGTATTTCACCATAGGAAACCTTAGATCTAGGTCCATAAATACTATGTCCCCTTTTACATCTTTTGCATCCAAATTTTAAACACATGACGACCATTAACATTTGAAGAACCTTTCACTGGATATTTGTCAATTTTGAAGACTAAACTAGACATCGAACTACTGAAGTTGACTTGGAACTCTGCCGATCTTGTAGTGATCAACATCCTCCTGGATCAGTGATGATACTACTCCTTGATGCTATTACTCTGTCATTGTTGTGAATCCATCCCTGTTATTACTCCGTCGACGTTGTGAATGCATCACTACTGTTACTTTTTAGGTGCCGTGAATCCATCACTACTATTACTCCATAGGTGTTGTGAATCCATCAGTGTTGTTACTCCATCGGTGTTGTGAATTCATCATTGTTGTAACTCCATCAGTATTGTGAATTTTTCACTGTTATTTCTGCATCGGTGCTATGAATCCATTGCTGCTATTACTCTGTTGGTGTTGTGAATCTGTCACTGTTGTTACTCCATCAGTGCTATGAATCTGTCACTCTTGTTTCTTCAAAAAAATTTCTAATTTTTCAGTGTTGTTACTCCTTTGGTCTTGTTACTCCTTCGGTGCTCTTACTCCCCCGATGTTGTTACTCTGCATTTTTTTCTAATTGTTGGGTGTTGTTACTCTGTCAGTGCTGTGAATCCGCTACTGTTGTTACTCCATCGGTTCTAGGAATCTGCCACTACTGTTACTCCTTGGGTGTTGTTACTTGTCCGGTGTTGTTGCTCTGAAAATTTTTCTAAGTATCCAATGCTATTACTCCTTCGGTGATGTTACTCCATGGTGATATTTTTCTAAGTACTTGGTGTTGTTACTCCTCCAGTGTTGTTATTCCACCAAGGTAAGTCATTAGGTACGTCCTGGACTAACTCCATAGATTTAATTGGTATTTTACTTACGACATGACCAACTATGACTAATGACAGACCTACTTTACTTGGGGGGAGGTCTCGTATTTAGTAATAAGGATGATTATTATGGTAAGTCTTGTCAGGAATGATTCACTCTTAATTCCTCACTATTTTTTAAAGTGACTAATCCTCCTTCATGTCACCTTCCTATCATCATTATTTTTCCCCTTTCCTTGTTATTACCTAAGTCATGGTTGTTGTTACCTCAGTCACAACTACTGTTGTTGGCCAATTTTCACGTTGAATTCAACATATGTAGGTCTTTCTGATTTGTTTTTGTCTTTGGTGAGTGAGAAATACTTTTAATGGTCTAAGCCCTCTTTGACATAATGGTTGGGTAGTAAATTTATCTTTGTTTACCTATATACATAATTTTATTTCTAAGAAATAATTATGCAAAGATGATTTCATCATGCCAGCTTTCAACTTTCCTAATTGGTCAAGTCCGTGATCTTGTAAAATTTATGATGATGACCATAGAATTGTATTTAAATATTTCCACCATTATCTAATGAACTATTCCTCAATCCCAATCTCAACAATGAAAAATATATTGATCAACAATAATTTGAAGGTTATTATTTTTTTAGAAGCAAAACAATCAAAGCTAAAAATAGTTACTACACAAATTTTTACGCCATCCCTAGCGCTTAAGGAGATGACCTACCACTCCATATATTAAGTAATATTTATTGACTAAAAATAACAATAGTTGGATATTAAACATAAATGGTCAACTAGAGGACAGGAGGTCTCATCACGAGCCGAAATATCATGATCATAGGTCCTAATAATGTGACATTACCACTGCTGGTCACCAAGCCATGGTAATGGCCTTTAGTCATAAAACTAAAGGACAAGAGGTCTCATCACGAGCCAAATTTTTCACTTTTATTAGCTCCCGTGAATTGCATTACTATTAACTAGTTACGATGCCAGAACAATGATCTTCAGTTGACATCTAAGTAAATTGAAAGGCTTTTGTAACTATTTACTTATTTCTAATAAATGGGACACTAACATCTCAATGGGTTTTTAAAAATGCATACCTATCGAGGCTATGGATACCTGCTAGCAACAGTGGCTATGAATATGGTATAGAAGTTAATTTAATACTATAATATTCTTGGTTACCTCGTTTTCACAAAGCTAATTTCCGATAAAGTTGATTGTTTCATATACAAGGTTTTCCAGAACACATGGTTCATGGGGTAATATCTAATCAGTTCTTAGATGATGGTGATTATGGTTTATATCTATTATTGAGTTATAAATATTTACTTTACATGTGAGGGATGAAAATTTTAGGATATTTGATATTTTACATTTTGTATCATCTAATCTATAATTCCTTTATACTACAAGTATCATACATTTAACCAAAGATAGTTGCTTACCCAATCAATCACCATTTATTCATATCTTAACAACACCACTAAGAGGCCTGATTCTGATTTGGAATCCCATGTAATTGGACAGACCGTGAGAAGCAAAGACTGAGATAACTAATTCTCATAATTTCTGTGCTCATGAAAACCAAAGCTTATGGGTATATGGAATGCATCTTTTCCCTTCTTATCCATTATTATCCCATTTCATTCACAATATGTTTGTCTCACTTTTATATGTAATGGGGTAATTCAGGTGATTAGAATCAAACCCTGCTACACTTTCTGATTACTTTTTTCAACGTTCATGGCTTCCACCTTGTGCATCACTTTCAACATCAGCTCAGCCTACATTAGCTTCAAAAAAATGTCAATCCATACATGCCATTCCACATTTTTATGGAGGTAAAAATTGAGGTAAAATAGCACAAGGTTTTGATTTATTAAAATTTTAGGAGAATTTCATGAAAAACCATTGAGCATTATTCACTCATGTTTTTCAACCATTATTTCCCTTTCTTTACCACTTCCCATTTTTCAGAGACAAAATCTTTCAGTTTGGGGGAGTGTTACTTTCATTATCATGAACATGCCATTAATATTATTTATCATCCATCGATCTCATTATTCATTCTCAAAATCACCCTTATTCCATGTTGTTATACACCAAAAAAATATTTCAGCCATGATTGTAGAAACCACCCCAATTTGTTTTCTAGTGTAGCATGAGGCCATGCTAATTCTCCAGTTTATGGGGAAGGGCTGCTATGCATGATGAATGCTTTCTAATTTCTTCCTCATTTAAGGTATATAGTCCTAAAATTTATTTTTGTATATCCTTAAAACTATCAACTAGATTCTTCTGATTTTTGGACAACAAAGATGTATCATTAAACCTACAAATTTTCAAGGTCAACCAATTTGTTAATTCCAAAAAAATCATGCATTATTACCTAAAACCATTTTTCTGATATATTGAAATCCGTTCATTGCATTGGATTGGAGAATCATTCATATAGTATAAATTTACTTACAAAATTTTAGCAAAATCTGGTTTGTAATGAATTTTGCTTTTACTTGTATCATAATTTGTTGCAACATCATATATATATGGTTGAAATTATACATGAAAATTATTTTAAGGAAGAATTTGAGGAAGAATCCTTCTCTTCCATCAATATCATGCACTGGGGTGAGTATTTTGATTATTGTATGACAACTTGGTTAATACAGAGGTATTGGGTTGCATCAGTATATGCAACCTGTTCAGTTTGGGGGAGATGTTGGGCCACTAATTTGTATTATTATTATCACTTATTAACATACATTCCATCTATTTCTAATGCTACTTTATCACACTATTTATCATAATTTATTTTATAATTCTATTTCAAATTATTTTTTCTCTTTTGGATAAATAATACATGTTCTCCTTTATTTTAATAAATTAATGATTATTATGCATGATTTTTCCTATGATGGTTTATTAATGAATTTGTTCTAACATAACTCATTATTTTAGTCTCCAATATCTCTTTCAGATTGCGGATTTGATCTTTAGCTGATAATTAAATATTCCAACTCGGAAATTCGCTAGAATAAAAAGATATAGTTTTTCGTTGAATATTTTAGGCAAACGGAGAAGAATCCTAAAAATCTGAAACATGGGTTTTGTGCAAAACAGAACAAATTAGTTACATACAGAGAATTTTTCTAGAATTTGGTCTTTATTGAGAGAAAAATAGGGTTCTTCGAAGGATAGATTTGCAGATTTTCTGTTGTGGACATTTTCCAAAATTGCCCCAATTGTAATTTCCAAATTCGACTTGTGCCAGCTAAATCGTGATGGAAATAACTTTCAGATCTTATATTTCTTATTGATATTTTGTCATTAGTCTATTTCCCTTTGTTGTTTTTATATTTAAAGGGACACAAATCATAGAGTGGGAGGATAGAACACATAGAAGATAATGCATAAAGGGTTGGCTATGCAAGGAATGGAGATCCATAATAGAACATTTCATTGATTTAATGCAATTTATCTTCGTGTTACTCTTGTAAGTTTGTGAGTACATCGAAACCCTCATCAGAGAGTTTGGTCCACTCTCCTGATCAGGTGTTGCATTCTTTCTGTACATTGTTAATTATGTTTTTTGTTTTGCATATTCCATAATTGTCGTAACAGTAGATCTAATTATTGGTATCTTTATTGTTGTGAATGCATTGCAAGCTTTATAATTTATTACTGCCATTATTTTATTTCTGTTACACTGATTTTTTCTTTGTTTAAATTATTGAATCCACGATTCATATTAGAATTGTGCTATTCTATTTGCACATACTGTGCATGTTAGCCTTGCAATAAACAATGCACCCGGATTGATAATTAATGTGGGAAAGGGTTTGAATATTAATTCAAACTTGGACACCCAAAAAACCCACTGAATTCATTTATTTAGTCCCGCCCACATGGATTTAAACCCTTCTAACGTGGCTTATCGACTTGTTAATCGTCAATGTAACATTTGAGTAAACGTACGCTATTGATTTGGTTCTGGGTTTCAAGTAATATTATTCATTAACGTCAAAGTCAGCCATTAAGATGTGTTGGAACTTCGAGGTAATATATATTCTCAAATTAAATGTGATTTTACTCGTCATGCGATTTGTGATACAGAAAAACTATACATGAGATACATTGGGATGTGTTTATATTTAATTTAACATACTAGATCACATGGTCTCGGATGAAACCCTTCGAGCCCCGGGAAAAATTCACCCCACTCCTAATTTTTGACACTTGAATGGTTATGATTGAATCTATGTTAGGGTTTTATGGTTCCATAAAGGTTTTCTGTTTGGATTGAGGTTCATTTTCACTTGTCGTTTTCGTTGAATGCCTTCTACCCTGCATTATTCTTCCTTTCCATTACCCGTCTTCCTCTTTGCTATTCATATGGGATATGGAAAAAAAAATAGTGCTGGTGGACTGAAGAAGAGCTCTACGTTTACCACGCTGAAGCTATCTTCATCATTCGTCTAGGAAAGACGTCCCTATTTCTGTGGTCTTTTCCCATTCTTACTTTCATGGATTTTTTTTTAACCACTGTTTGTAAATTTTAGTTTATCCTCTTACGTAATTTATTTATGTCTATGCCCTGAATGAAAGGGGTAGAATCATTCATTCCTAGAGCGATATTATTTTAAGTAGAGTCACTTCATTATGGAATTCATGGTTTCTTACTTGTTCACCTTCAGTTTCTGTGGTTTATTTTACCTCATATTACACAATTTTTGGAAGACGAAGGGACTGTGGAAATTCCAGTATAGCTATGGGCAAGAGATTGATGATATTTGGTTATACTATATTTCTATAATTTTTTGTTTCCACAATCGTTGTTGTGTTATTTACTCACGAAGTTTTCGTTATTTGTTTACTCTATTTATTTTTTTCAATACACAGAGTTTTAGATTTTTCCATAACTATATACGATTTGGTAATTCTTCTAAGACATTTCCTACCTTCGTTAATTATAGGATGGGAATGTCGTTTAAACTTTTAATTTATTTCGATATTTTATAACAATCTTGTTTGTATGGAATTTTTTTTCTATCAATATATTCTTACAGTGTTTATTGAAACACAATTGGAAGACTAGACAACCTACCGCTACTCCTCGGTGTCTCGTGCGATGGTCAACTACACGTTGAGCAAGTTCATATTCCCCTTGTTCTCATTTACATAGTTGGTTTCTATTACCTAGGTTAGTTTTTTTGTGTTCCTTCAACGACTAAATTTTTAGCATGGTTTCCTCAAACTAAATACTCAAATTAATTTCTTAATTTCGTGGATTCATGGGTGAGAATCCCTTGTTAGGTTTTCTTGTGAGAAAATTTTCTTTTTCCTCCACAGAGATTCTCAATTTCTAGTTACGTCTAAGTTCCCTGAATTTAGAATTTCCTTTGCACTATTCATCACAATTTTTCCCCAGTTTATCATTCGACATACTTATATAGTTATATTCACTTAAGAATATCTTTTTCATTATGTTTGAATGATTAAAAAGGTTTTGATTCAATATCATGTGTGTGAATGACTAATCTTCTATTTAATATATATGCGTACATGGGTATTTCTCATACATTGAGATTCTATCCTACTTAATCTTATTTATAGTTTTTGACTCAACCTGTACAGTACGAAATTATCGGAACTAACTGTTTGTATTTTTATGACTATAACCATAACCTCTTAATGTCGTACATAAGGTAATGGTTTAATTCTTTTTCTTTTAATCCTTACTTGTTTTATTTTCATTTGTCTTTACTATTCTTAATTAGAATCCAAATTTCGATTTTGTCCCTTACAGGTATGACTATATGTCACCTACTTTTGGATTGGTGTATGCCCATGAATGTTTTACTATTTATTCATAATATATGGATTATTTTTATCTATTTTGGTCCAAGTACCCATTGGATTTTATCATATGAAACTCTGTAAACTTTTGCTGAGAGCCTTTATAGTTTTCTACAAAGGGATAGAGTTCCCTCTCTGTAAATTTTTATTATAAGCTTATCTTGTTTAAACTGTAAAATTTCTATGAACTGAAATGTTTATAAAGATGTAGCTATATGGACTTATCACTTATAAATGTTTGGCTATGTACTGTATAAACTCTTTCTTTTCAATTGAAATATTATTGGAAATCCAACATTGTATTTTCATTTCAGTTATAATTGCACTTCCAGTTCTAATGTAGGAATACATCCTGAAGATATATATATATATATATATATATATATATATTATTTTTTGTCTAGTAATTATTATTTCATAATTTATCCTTCTCAATTATGCTACAATACATGGAATTACTTAACTATATTGTTTTTTCCTTTATCTTACATACATACTTATTTCTGCTTAGAAATTGTTTCATAATATAATGTACAACTTGGTAACATAATATTAGAAAATTTTGTTTCCTGAGAGTTACCTAACCTTAGATCTAACCCTTATACTGGGTTTAGACATTCTGAGAGTTGGTCTTCTCCAGAGTTATGTCTGTACCACAATACAGGACAAAATATTTTTATTATAGTCCATTCTATTCAATGTACAAACCTTCCAAATTTATTTCTAACTTACCAGAAGTCTACAACATAGACTCATATTCTGATTCGCAATTTCATATAAATATATATATACTACTTTACTTCCTCAGCAAAACTCATAACATTACTAAAGTTTAATTTAAAAATGAAATTAACTGTTGCATACAACTTAAGGTAGACTAGGTTCCACCAAACCTTTGAGCTCATTCTCCACACCTCATCCTCGAGTAGAGATCCATTTCTCCAGCAATAGGCAACCTCTTGTCTATCCTGAATCTTCTTTATTAAGATTGCTTTCCCCTCAGCCTGTTTCCCTTAACTACGTCCAGCTAAATTGGGATGTTGCTTTTCTGTGTGCCTCGTCTTTCCTTTTGTTTCTTCCACAAAATTAATTTAAAGATAGATTTTCCTCTTTGTAGATTTATTCCACCTCTTCCCAGTAATTTCCTCTTTACTGGGGTAGTTTTTTAGATTTTTATCTCCAATCTTATTTTAATATTTAATTTATCTCCTCCAAGGATTTTTGGAAGACTAGGAAAGTCTTATAAACCTTATCCATCCTCATGGATTTGGTTTCCAGATCTCTAATCATATTCTAGTCTTTGCACAATTAATTTCCAATTTATTTTATTAGCTAGAAATAATAAAATAAATGCACACAATTGTTTTCCATTGGGGTCCATTGTACCCTTTTGGACTTGTCCAAATTTATAATAAAAGCATAGGAGCTGGGGACGTTACAATTAAACTCCAAAGACATAAATATACAACTGGGTACACTATAAATGAATAACTATATAGAAAAACATGGAAGTGAAATTACCTGTATTAGGACAATGTAAAACATGAATATTCATGATTGGTGTTATGGAATTCAAGAAGAGGCTTCAACATATACCATTTTATTAGTTGAGTGAACTAATTAAAATTTTCAGTACTTCCAAAAGGAAGAACAAGAACATATTCTATAAATCTATTTTCCATGAATATCGATACTGATAAAGGAGTATTATAGATATGGAAAATAATAAAATAGGTAGGAATTATACCTACTATTAAACATCAAAGTATTAAAATGTAATCTCTTTGTATTATACTCTGAATTTAAATATTGATAACCTTGAGATAGAATTTGTGGGAAAATGAGGGGTGCCAAAATAATGAGAAACCAAAATTAGAGGTAGAATAAGACTTAAGTCGAATCAATGATACGATATACTCATAATCGTCCACATGGAAAGAATTGAGCAAGGGAAATCAATCGGGAAGATGAAAGGTCCATTATCTAGAGCCATGTGATGGATTTGATGAACTCAGTACAATTCATAAATTAAAAAAATATCGAAAGGCTAAAGCCATTAATCCGTCAGACTTCAAATCTTACAGATAGTCATCCGAAATCCCAATTTCATAAATGCGTAGCATTGTGTGAAACCATGCTAACTTAACCAAGAGCATAAATAAATTACGTGGAAAAGCCATGAGACCGAGGTAAGTCCATGTTAATTCTAGAAGGGAGGCCTACATGATATTCACCAATAATTATATACCATAAAAATAATCCTACGTAGGGCTAGAGGAATTAATATACAATGTGAACATTCGAATGATGAAATTTCATACAATGGGTACTTAAGAAGGTTTTCAGTTATATATATTGCAGAGTGGGGTATGTAGTAAGGTTAAGGTAGTTGTAATAATATAGAATTCATTCTAAGGATTTAATGAATCACTTATGGCTATTAAATGTATATAGGTAAATTCGTATCCTAAAAACATTGGTAAGGTCCAAACAGTAGCCTTGTAGAATATAAGATAGGATTTTCAATTAGGGAATGTTGATATTGCCTAATCAAGTGGCCACAATTATAATAAAAATAAAATATATTAGGGAGAACATAAAATAAACATATCTTTTTTTTTCTAAATTTAGCTAAATTCTATTACTGAAACATAATGTACAATGAGGAACTGGCCTCAGCAGTTCCTAGCCATGATACTTGGCATATATCATCCGAGACATGTAAGCGACTGCCTAGAAATGGGAAACCAGTTGAGTCCAAAAGAGTAGAGCTTCCCTCGTAGGGGAAACTAGCATAATTTCAATAAAAACAGATATGTTTCCAAAAAAGCTAGCTATTGTTTCCAAAAAGACAAGAAAGAACCCAAGAAAATGAGATCTGAGAACCTATTTCCAAAAGAAGCTGGCAGAATTAGCATTCATGAGGAGGAGTTGGACATTCTTCAACAATATGGAAACTGTAGGCATCCCGTGCATCCACATTTTCCTGTTCTCATTCAGCACCAACAGTCCGAGGTTGCTCAACAAAGTCAACCACCACGGTGCCTATGCCAATGTGAGCCTGGTGACTGGTGCATGCAAAGGGCTCATTATGAACTGCATGGTGAGGCTCTTCCTTATGCAAACCTAGAGAAAAAGCTTGTGCAACCTCCTAAAACCTGACAGAGATGGTAGCTTTGATGATGGGTTGATTCGTGGTGCATTTGTAGGTGAACTAAGCAGTAAATGGAGAGGAATGTGAGCTGGAAGGGCCAGAATGCTGGGAATGCTGGGGAAAAAAGCTGGTGGAATAGATTCTACCTCTACCACTTCTCGTATCAGGATAACGTGGAGTGAAGTACTCAGAAGAGGGCGAGGCAGTGGCACTTGAGCCAGAAACAGGTGACCAAGAAGAAGGTGAGGAGCGAGGCAGTCTTTCTCTGTTGCTGCCTCATCTACATCTCATTCTATGATGCAACCTCGACATTTCTTCATGGGGAGGAGAGAATAGATAATGCTGAGTGGAGAATGCGGAGGAATGGTTGCTGCTGAAGACAGTAGAGGGCACAATGGAGGCAACAGGGGTCGAATTGAGGCTAAGAGGGTAGAATGCACTCTGAGAGAAGTGGAAGCCAGTGCCAAACTCAACACAGCTGAGAATTTGGGAGCGTTTGCCAGTGGAAGTGCGAAGAAAGGAATTCTCAGCTTGAAAAGGGAAATTGTGCTGGAGGGGCAGAAGAATAAACTCAAGAGCAGGCCTGGAGGCTTCTGGAGGAGCCATTACAAGGTAAAGAGGCAATCGAACAATGAGCCACATTGAAGGTGAAGTCATTTGGAATGTTAATGCAATGTTAGAAGGAGCTAAATGGCAGTGCCACTTGCCACCTTCAACATGCCTCAACGAAATAGAAATTCCCATCCGCATGATTCACATTTATATCACCCGCAGTCGGGGTAAAATAAACATATGTTGAATTAGAAATAAAAATGGAATTAAAAGGTTAAAAGGATAATATATGAATTCTATTATGCTAGAGCTAGCATAAGTAGCATAAATTCCATTATGCTAAAAGCAAGGAAAAGTGACTGATGAAAAATATGGACTTGAATTCATCAATAGTGAGGCAAACATAAAACAACTAAACAAATATGTTAAAGAGTGACGAGATGTGTTAATGCATTTGACTGCAGTTACTCGTTATATTGTAAAAAGGAAAAAAAAATGTGGAAGTGGAGTTGTTGCAGAAGATGAACAACATTATTTAGTTAGAAATAGGTCAATGATAATATGTTAATACATTTGACTGCAGTTACTCTTTATACTATAAAAAGAAAAAAAAATGGTAGAAGTAGAGCTATTGCAAAAGATTAACCGATCAACAATATTTTCTCCAATATGATTATCACTCAAATATTTTTTCAATCTAATATATTTAATTATTAAAAATATAATAATATTAAATATAAAGTTTCTCTATATATATAGATATAAAATAATTTTATAAAATATTACATTATTTTCTAATATAATTCAATATAATTATATAGGGTAAGAGTTTTTTTAGTATATGACTTCGAATAAAGACAACTAATATTAACCTTTTTTCTAATATAATTATATATGGTAAGAGTTTTTCTTATTGCTTTCAGGGTCATAGGTTCAAGCCTCGCTTTAAAGTTTGAGCTTTTGTGTAGGTGCAAGTGGACATGTTCAAACCTAAAATCGATTTACGTGTACTTTGTTCTTCAACGTGAGTGGTTGCACCTCCGAGTTATAGTGGCAGGCAATGGATACTAGAACAATAGTATTATAAATTCAACTAACAAAAAAAAAAAATCTAATGTAATTTTAAATGAAGAAAGATAATATTAACCCTTTTTTTCCTTTTATATTGAAAGGTAAGGTATTGAAAGATTTATATTCAATTTAATTTAAAACGATGGAAGATGGTGATGATTTTGTTTTTTTAATCCATTTAATTAATTGTTTTTATTATAACTTATAATTATTATAAATTTATTTGTTTTTTAAATATTAATAAAAATCATTGCAATATTTTAATAAATTTATATAAAATAATTTTGGATTAATTATTTATTATTAAGAGATTATACTATTTAGTTTACTATAATAATTTATTTACTTTTATTAAAAAATATCTTTTTTAAAATCTTTATTTTAATTAAAATTAATTTTGATTTTAATTTAATTTTAGGAATTTTGCTTCTGTGATCCATAAATTGTGAATAAAATCTTTCAGTGAAAATTACATCAAAATAGATTTGGTCAACGCCTTTCGAACCAACTCGTGTGATTAATCATTAGGACAAAATATTTTGATGTAATTTTCACCAAAAAATTTTAATTTAATTTATTAATATTGTAATTATTATATATGAATTTATATAATTTTCTATTCATATATGTTTTCTACCATTTCATTAATCATAATTACATATATATTTTCTACCCTTTCATTAATCATAGTTACAAGTTGCACTTATAATAATATTATTGGGATGTTGCGTTATATTATGCTTTAAAGCCCTTCCAATAATATATGGAATAGGGAAAGATATGAAAGACGAGATAATAATATACGGAATAGAGGAAGATATGATAGAGGACACAAAATTACACGAAATATTATGTTTGTCCTAATATCCTTCTTCATCCTTACCCTCGTTGTAAAGCTTATGTGCTCCCTAATATTAAAATTATAAGAAATATTTTGTTCGTCATAATATCCTTCTTCATCCTTACCCTCATTGTAAGCACAATGTGACTTTCCTAATATTCCTTCAAGGATATCATGTGCTCCCTAATATTTATATGGATATGGATGGGGATATTAGGGTGGAAGTGAGGGGAGATTATGAAAAACATAATATCTTAATGTATGGTTTTCTTAATATATCTTTTTACTGTAATCCGTATTTTTATATTAAAATAAAATGACTCTATATTAAAATAAAATGATCGAAATGTGGAACTCGTACTTTTATATTCAAATAAAATGTATTTGTATAAAATGATTGAATTACAAGGTTTAACTTAGTGGGAAAGGTAAGGGAATATCATAAAATCACAAACTACCTAATGATTAAAAATATGTGTTTTATCTTTAAAAGTCACATGCTTAATGAATATTATAAGGCACGGACAAGTGAACATATTATTTATGAATATTAATGTTCACTTCCAAAACTTTTAATTTTTTATTTACAATTTCATTATTATTAATAATATTATTATTTTATTTAAAATATATTTAATTTAAAGATATTTCTTATCTAAGTTAATAAAGTTTTTTATTTTAATTTTAGATTATATATAATCAGCATAAATCGATTTTAACTCGGGATCTACCATGTCCTCAGAGAGCATAAATCCATTTTAATTCGAGATCTACCATGTCCTCAGAGTTCATACTCTCATAGCGATCAAATATCTCAAAATGCAAACTTTTTTTTTAATGCAAAATTTAAAAGAAGGTTTGCACCTTAGGAAATTTGATTTTTCTAGGTTCAGTACATTTGGAATTAAGATGGATATATGTTAGGTTTGAAAAAACAACAAAATAAAATATTTTACTATAAGTTTTTTTTCTCCATTTGTTTGATATAATGTCTACATAGTTGAAATTGAAATATTTTATTTATGTTTCACTTTATTTACGTTAAAATGTTAATACATGCCCCTTATATTCTTAAATAGAGAACATATATCCATAGGATATAATCTCTATCTCTCATCATATTCAATTCTAATTATGTTTGATGGTTGGGTAGAATGTTTGTTTTCTTCTCTACTTTACTTGAACTAGCTACATGATGACACACACACACACACACACACACACACACACACACACATATAGATATAGATATAGATATATGAAGATGCTACATGTCAATTCATATTAGACATTAAATGAATTACATATCATCTCCATCTTAAGAATGAAATAAAATAACATAGATCCATCTTAACTCTAAATCTATCAAGCCTGAGAGAGGGATCAATATCTGGAGGTGCAAACATTTCCTCAAGTTTTTTATTAAAAAAAGAGGTTTTTGCCTTTTGATCCCTCTAGAAACTTGACATATCTGGAGTTAAGATGGATCTATGTTGGCTTATATATAAAAAATAATCTGTGTTTTTTACTTTGAGAAAATTTAACTCACAAAAGTGTTTTTAACTATGATATACTAATTATTTTTTACTTTCATTATGTTTACCTCACACCAACGTAATTTTTCACATAACATTTTATTTTTGTAGCTATTCCAATTCCAATTTCTTTTAACATTTTCACAATATTTTATTTTTGTAAGAATTCCAATCTCATGCAACACTTTACAAACTAGTTTTGTAAATATTCCTATTTCATGTAAAATTTTACATTTAATAAGATTTGACTTATGATATAAGTTTCAAGTTTTGACAAAATAATTTATATGTTTTTTTACATTGCAAACAAAATCTAATATAATTAAAATAAGGAATGGGGCATTGGTAAGATTTACATTTGATCTAAAATTGATTTTTATTTATCGTTGTGCTAATATTAGTTTTAGATTTATAATGAAAGTGCTTATGTTTTCTTTTTGTACAAGGGTTTATAGATGTGCTTATTGTGTTAGTGTGTTTGGTGCATGTATGTACAAAATCACACCAAATTAAGTGGTGTGTTTTTCCCTCTTAAGTTATTGGTCACGGGAAGAAAATATATGGAGTCAAGAAAGTTAGTGGAACATGCTAGAACATAAACATACTAGGTAGAGAAATAACATGCATATTCAAACATAAAACTAAACTAAAAACTAAAACAAATAACACAAAAGCTCTAAATAGAGTCAAACAACTTAAAGAATCCAAATGAAGACGCTTATGTCCCCTCTTATTGAGTGTTGGTCGGAAATGAGGATGGAACATTAACCCACTTGCCAAGCGGCCCTTAGAACTTGGGGTTCTATGTCCCGATGCAAGGATGTCTTTACTTTTGAACTGCCTTGGCACAATGTCTCCCTCTCTCTACTATGGTGGACTGGAGTTGTTGGATGGCCAACGACTGAGTCCCCTCTATCTCTGCTCCAGATCACATACTGCTGGTATTGCTTGGGGAAATTATGGCTAGCATAACAATGTGCTATCAAGTTTCTCATCTCTTGGTGGACTTTTATAGGAGAATTAAAATCCTCCTTCCCTCTCTTGGTACATTGTGGATGGTGACCCAAGAGAGGACGGTGATTCCATTTTGTGCCACATTTATTCCATTGTGTGCTCCCTTAATGTCCTAAGGAGGCTTGCGTGGCTGTCCTAAGGAAACTTTAAGTGTGGAATAAATTTCCTGGAGTGTGCTTTTTGTGGTCCTAGAAAGTGACTTCCGCCACTCCCAGGATTGCACACTTTTTGGGTCAAAATGTGCGCAAGGGTGCACTTATCGAAGGATTTTTCACGCAAAAGCATTTTTGACAAGTTCAAATTTGAGTTTACCTCAGACCTTAGATATTTTTAAATACTTTATGATTCTATAATGTCTCTTAGCCCTGTAAATCCTTCTGCCTAACATTAAATAATGTCGTATTTTCTTGTACGATTTTCCAATGATAACATTTTCCCCCTAATGTGTGAGGTATAGGAAGAAGTGTATAGCTGAAATACATTATAGTTTATTTTCTGTATATTGTGCATAGAGAGAGAGAGAGACTTGTGTGTAGCTTGGAATTGGAGAGACCCTACACCAGTTCAAAGAATGACCATGTCCTGTGGGACCCTTGTAAGCAAATATAATACAATATATACAAATTTTCTACAAGGTGGGCATGTCCCATGCTCGTAATGCTGTGGCTAGTTAAACAAATCTATTTGACAGATGCATGTTATGTCTTTGTCACTAATATGGTAATGAACTGTTGGTTGATGATGATGATTGTTAACACCCTCAGGGGCATTTTTTATTTGACAATAGGTAGAATGTGGTACCCATATGCGTAAACTTGGTATGACATATAACTACACATTTTACGCATAGGTGTTGGTTGGGATCTTCTCGTGTAAGAATTGTTGAAAGAGACACTTATGAAGGCATGGGTCTTCGATGAATTTGATCAAAGTGTAATGGTTTTGAGGTACGATACCATCTTGACATGAATCTTGTGTTGTAGTTTAATGTCAGGAGGATCGATGATATTTGTGGGCAATGATTTCTCCCACAGTGCCACCCAAGGATGTCCCTTTTATGGAGAGGGGTGATCCCACGTACCTCTTCCTTTTTGGAGAATACGTGTTGAAGTTGACAAAAAGGAAGCCTTAACTTAACAAGAGGGTCACTTATTCAAGGGATCAGGATACTAGATGTGATGGTTTTAACAAAGGCATGATGGCGAGGGATGACTATAAACTAATGATGGGGATTCAGTGGCCCAATGATGAAGTATAAAAAGCAGCTTGGCGACAGTCATAACTATTTCTGATGGGGAAATCCATAGAGTCGGTAGGACTTCAAGGGTGGGTATAAACTGGTTATGAATGTAATAGTGGCTTTTTGCGTGAGCGTGTGAAACTCCGACCAAGGGTGACCAAGGACTGCTTCCATGGGGGAAAAAAAGAATGAGTGGGCAATGTACATAGTGCGTCGTTTGCTGTCTTGGTAGACTTACCAAAAGAATAAACTAATTAGGTTTGGTTTGTACAAAACACAGAGATGGGTGCCCCAAAACATGAAAAGGTTCGCTCAATTATGACATGAGGAAGGTGTTTTGCTAAGGGTGGGGGCCCCATTGGTTGGTATCATGAGTGAGGTTGATGAAGCAGATGAAAAAAGGATCGCAGATAGGATTATGTGGATGGAGCTATTGTAGGCCAAATCCAAGGTGCAGTAGTACACTTTCAACCTGATTGCACAACCTAGTCATCTGGGAAAGGGGTTTTATTTCATATTGTAAAACTTCACCTTATGCATGGTGGATGAGGTGCTTCTTGGACTATAGAGGTATGACCATGGCATTACTATTTTTATGATAAATGGTCTACTTTGGGTGACAAGCGCCATGGAGTGGAGGCTCTACCGACCAACGAGGTCGCTTATCATGTGTAGGGCGAGGTGATTATAAACATGGTCAGATATGTGGAACCTATGGCTAATGTCTGATGGATAAATGATATTAGGATATGTAGAGTTTTCTAGGACTCTATCATGCTAGGGGTAGAATGATACTTGCTCTTGGAACTTTTGATGGATGGAGTTGAGGATGGTTTGTGAGCCTTCTTGCAAAAACAACTACCTCATGTGAAAGAATATTCTTTATCAAATATTATTGAAAGACATAGGCTTTTAAAAAAAGAAGAGGATGAGAGAAAGCATACCTATCAGCAGTGATTTTTTTTTTGGCAGTGAAAATGTGTGGCATCGCCTCTATTCGTTATGGAGTGTTCATCATAGTGCTGCTTTCGGTTTGGAGAATGGACCTTCTGAGCTCTCGTTATGGTCCTCCAAAGTTTTTGAAAAGGGCGATATATAGGTGAATATGGCCCTAATTCAATTCATTTTTGCTTGTTGAGTTTTTTGAGAGGTCAGAGGCTTTTGCGGAGCAGTTATTGCCATTGTGGTTAGCCTTAGCACTAGGGATTAGATATATCATGCCCAGGTAACCTCCATGACGTCCTTCACTTTAATTTTTTTAGTCTGAGGGTGTTGAGGTCTGTAAGAAACTGGTTTGTATGGATTCTGAGCCATTTTTACCCTAGATTGCACAGGTAATCAGGGTAAGAGTGCACCTTTTGAGCGTGATTTTTAGGGTGTTGTGCGCCTTAGGCGCACTTTTCCCATATTTTGGCGTGCATCTTGCATGCCTATGATTTTGCACACATGTGAGAAATATACGTGCGCCTTTAGCGTACATGTCTAAGGGACAGGCGTGCAAAAGGCCGAGGAATTTTTTGCATATTTGTTCTATTTTTTTATGTTTTTCTATCCTATGGGTTCTTGTTTGGATGGCAGGGTGTTGTGGAGGGAGCGAGATCAGCTCAAGCTCCGTGCTGAATTAGGTGCCAATGGTCGGGCACACCAGTAGGAGGTGTAATGGGGAATCCTTAAGTTTGTGGAGAATGAGCTTCTTCGATCACAAGACTGACTGTTGTGTTACTTTATCGAACATTGGAACAGGTGGCACAACATGTTTGTGCTGCGTGGGACTGACCTTGCTATCCATCCTAAGATAGATATATACTTTGTGACCGGGCTACTGCCTGAGGATGAGGCATTGCGGTATCCACTCCCTTCTGGGAGGGTGGATTTTGAGAGGCTAAGGGTGTGTCATTGTGGTGGGGCAACCCTTATGGAGGGGTGCATAACCATTGACTCGGTGACAGACTTGGTTGAATTGTGCCCTTTGGCAGCTATCATGTGACTTGCAGGGTCGTTGATTCCATATTAGGAATCGGGCCCGCAAGTTGGGGTCTTGCACCAACTGAGGCCTAAGCACTTTTTTATTTTTCCCGCTTCTGCTATGATGGGATGGTGGGATAGCTTTACAAGGTGAGGGATGGATCGAAGATGTTTTTGTACGCTAGTATTCTAGGCAACATCATCTACGAGAGGGTGGTGTTGTTGAGGCCGGTGGTGGCAGTACCTGCTAGGGTGCCATGGGAGCCTCGCATGAGGAGGTGGGCTCCTGTGATGCTGCGAGGAGGTGGGGGTATGGTGGGGCATTACTAAAATGCCACGATGGAGGCCTAGTTTGAGGCCAAACCTCAGATGTTTCTGTCATTCCCATATGCAGGGATGGACTTTCGGGGGGATCCAGAGATGGGTCTCCCTCCTCGCTACATTTTGGGGCCAGTAGGTATGTTTTTATGTTTTCTGCATTTATTTGAGTATATATGTTTTTATGTGTTTTGATGGTGACACTGACATATTTTCGGTTACTCTTGCAGATGTTGGTGACGTTGGTCACCCCGTGGTTCGATTTGTCAGCCATGGTCCTCTTAGGATACTTCAGGGAGGTCATGGGGAGATGTGAGGAGATCCTCCATAGCCTCAGGGTGGTGGGACTAGTGGTGGGGATGGCCCTTTGGGTGAGGGCAGCAACTTGGCTGCTGCCGAGGCTGTGGCCGAGAGAGATCATGCCAATGCAGAGGCGGCGCATGTGGATGTAGTGGAGGCTTGCATTACTGAGCTGACCAAGCAGGTGTCAGCTCTAGAGGATGCTTGGGATCGAGTGGATCAGTTGACCCAGGGGATGCCTTCTCGAGGCTTTCTGGATGACCTTGAGGAGGTCTGGCTAGAGCCATGGATGGCCCGAGAGAGGGACTATAGGATTGTTTTAAATTGGGTGGCAGTCTCAGTTTTGATGACTACTCCAGTAGTGGTACCAGGAGCGGCAGTGTGTCAAGGTGCCCCACCTAGGGGAGTAACACCCTAGATTTTATTTGTAATATTGCAAGTTTTCAAATTCGATTATGAGGATGCTTTCCATATTTTTTTTGACTAATTTTTAGGGTAAGAGCCCAATACCTGATGGGTCGGAGATATTATTTTTGTACACAGACACATACACTATGGTATATATATGAAAGATATTTTTATGTTATGTTGATGGATATCTATTTTTTCTATGTTCTTGTTTTTTATGTATGTCGGTTTATTTGAGATTCATTCCAATTTAGAATATTTTTAGCTATGTGATCGGTTGTTTGGTTTTGACTCCTTGGGACATGTGAAAACATAATGTAGTCAAATTTTCTTCTTAATAATTTCAAACACAAATATTTTCTAAATAGATGTGAATCTCTTATCTCAAATGATTAGTTTAACTATGACACTACTAATTGGGAATCGAAGTAGACATGCATATGGAGTATGCCCTGATGGAGGGTCTCGAACATAAGTCCGATGACAGCATCATATTCTGCTTGATTGTTTGTAGTTGAACTGATACACACAACGATAGTGCATATTGGTGATCGGTGAGGGTGATAGATGGCCTAGGCAGCTGCTGCTAAAATTTGAGACCATCATCATGCTACATCGGTGAAATGCGAAGTAAGGTTCGGTTGGTCATCCATTGCAGCACTCAAGCACGTTTTGTAAAAATTCTTTTGGTCAAAAATTTAAAGTGATTGGGTTTGTGTACTTTGATTCTAGGGTAGGGCCTGCTGGGCCCTTATGTGTAGAAATTCTTGAGGTAAAGGCCATTGACGGGGTTGTTGAGGCATGTCTTGTCCAGTTCCATTAAGATGTATGCCCCCTAGAGGAGGCAATGTTTTATGATGTAGGGTCCTTTCGACAAGGTTTCAAACATTCGTCGCCCTAGGGATTATTTTTCAACATCGTAGTGAAGGAATAGTTCTCCCTTGGTGAATGAGCGAGGGTTGGTGTGGCAGTCGAATGACACTTCTACCCTTTTCTTGTGGGCCTCACTATGTTGAAGCAAAAATCATCGGCTTTCGTTGACGAGATCTAGTTGTACTAGACGCTATTCTATAGGTTGGTTATCATCGAGGAGTTCGATGGCGGCATGCAAATTAAGGATCTCACATTCTATGGGAATCACAGCCTCGACCCCATATACCAAGTGCAAGGTAGTGAAACCAGTGGACGTCTTCACAACCGTGTGGCATTCCCATACGGTGGAAAATAGCATATGGTGCCAGTTGATTTTATGGTGAAATTTCAAGCTTCACCCTAAGGTTAGCCAAACCTTATTACTCCAAAATAGTTAAATGCCCTTTCCCATAACCATACATTCAACAACTGGAAAATAAATTTTGCTGAAAACACAAATTCTGGAAATTTTTCAGAATGCTGGAAAATGCAGAAATAAAAAACAGCAGTAACAAACAGCCATTCAACACATCATAACACAGTAATTTTTGGTCAAGGTGACTCTGGAAAAACCCCCTACAACTCTTGGGGAAAACCAGTTCGAAAGCTCCTTCTTATTTCTGGAAAAATGCTTTTTACAGTGATAGAAATATTCAGCAAAATAAATAATCAGCAAACAGACTTTTACAACTTATCTCTTTTTCCGTGCTTAACCACCGCCTCGAAAATGCGCAGACAGTAAAACTGAACCAGCAATAAATGCTGTGCGTATTTCCTTGAAAAACGTGCCCAGAAATTACAGCATTAATTTCTGCTGTACGGCCTCCTCTTTTTGCGTGCAGAACAACAATAAATGCTGTTGTACGGCCTCCTTGGAATGCGTGCAGCTGTATTAAATGCTGCTGTACGGAAATCTGCCTCGATTTTTGTGCCAGCAATCAGCTACAGGCTGTACGGCCTGTCTAGAAAAGCGTGCAGCAAAAAACAACAGCTTCTCCCTCGAAATCTGTGCCCAGAAAATGGTACGGCTGCCTTGGAAAACGTGCCACAAGCTGCTGTACGGATTCTGCCTTGGAAATCGTGCCAAATCTGCCTTGAACTGTGTGCAAACTCTGCTGTACGGTCTCGCTGAAATATGGCCTTGGAATGTGTGCCAAACTGCTGCCTCCTTCTCCTCACTGCTCAGAAATCTCCCTTGCTCTCTTGCTCTCCTTCTCCCAATCTGCTCATGAAAGAATGAATGACCTTTTCCTCCTTTTCCTCCTTTAACCTAACCCTAAGTGACTTTTGGGGAATCCCTAAATCCAATGGCTGAGATAGATTGAGATCTAGGGCCGAGATTAAATGCTCATTTAAATCTCACTTTTCATTTTTTAATTCACCCCACTTTAATAAAGACCCACTTAGTCTTTTATTTCCAAAGTCACTTTTTCCTTTCTAATTTTATATTGACTTTATTTAAAATCACTTTAACTTTAGTAACTTTATCACTTAAAGTCACTTTAAAATTAGATTTGACTTTATAACTTTATAAAGTCACTTTAGTAACTTTATCACTTAAGTCACTTTTAAATTAGATTTAACTTTATAAAAATTTATAAAGTTACTTTAGGAGAAAAATTAAATTCTTGTGGACACTTTTCCCTAGGCCAAAGATCAAGGCCTTAGGGAACCACCTGTCCTCCGGTAACCAAATTTCAACACTCCCTCTTACCGAGGAAGGTGTTCCTCACCACACCCATCTTGTCTTTGAAGTAGACATGCTTGCCCCGTGGTAAGGCTTTGGTAAGAATATCTGCAACCTGCTCATCGGTGGGAATATACTCAAGCTTCACAGCTCCTTTCTGAACATAGTCTCTGATGAAATGATATTTGATCCCGATATGCTTTGACCTGTCATGAAATACTGGATTCTCCGTGAGTTTAATGCAACTCTGATTATCACAGTAAATCACTAAAGGTCTCAACGGCTGACCAAATAAGCCAAACAACATCTTGCGAAGCCAGATGGCCTCACAACTAGCTAGACTGGTTGCCATATACTCTGCTTCCGCTGAACTCAATGCTACTGACTGCTGCTTTCGGCTGAACCATGACACAACTGCCGAACCCAACCCAAAACAGCACCCTGAAGTGCTCTTCCTATCGGAAGCACAACCTGCCCAATCAGAATCAGTGTAACCTGCCAATCTCACTCCATCCCCCTGCCTGTAGTCCAGACCATAATCCACTGTCCCCTGCAAGTATCGCAAAATGTGTTTTGCAGCCACCCAGTGAACCTTCCTAGGCTCACATATAAACTGACTCATCGTGTTGACTGCAAAACAAATATCTGGTCTAGTGTTGACCAAATACATCAAGGAACCAATCAGCTGTCTGTACAATGTGGGATCCACCAACTCGGAATCAGAAGCATGAAGCTTCTTCCAGTTGGTGATCATCGGTGTCGACATGGGTTTACAATCCTCCATGTGGAATCTGCCAAGGATGTCCACAATATACTTCCCCTGTCCCAGGAAGAAATGCCCCTCCTCCTGCCACACCTCCAAACCCAAAAAGTAATGCATCAAGCTGATGT
>JAXQQM020088311.1:0-33320 GCA_034641835.2 Pinus albicaulis
TGCTCATGAAGCCGATGATTAGGAAGATCAGATGTATGTAAGAGTGGATGATTGGGAACACATTGAGGAAAAACTTGCTGAAGAACGGGCTGAGAAAGCTATTATGTCCTCCGTGCTATCCTCTAGCTCTTCACAACTATAGTTTAGGCACCCTTGGATAAATTGAAGAAAGTCAAGCATTCAAATATGGTAGAAAACCATTAAGTGAACCATAGAGCCATTAATATAAAGCTAACCTGGTAACTTTAACACTAAATCATGCCTACCTTAGCCTAAAGGAAACATTAATGGAACTCTATTGTTTTGGGGACCAAATATAAATTAAGAATATCAAGTTATATTTTATAGTTCTTGCTGTTCAATTCAATACACTTACATTGAATCAGAGTTATATTAGGATTCCGCCCTTTCCGATGGAGCTGCAGAAAACTAGCATTAAGTCTGCATCTTTTCTCCTGTGGATCCTAGTTTTGAGTTTTGATTGTACTATATTAGTGTTTTCTCATATTGCATTTCAATGCAGGTGGATTTAACGGGAGGATATTACAAAGCTGGAAAGCTCAGACAATGTGAAGGACATCGTTTATTTTACTATTGGTCTCCATCACTTAGGGACTAGTTGTCAAGTAACTCTTGTTATAATGTAGTTTTGTTGATGGAAACAAAGTCACGATCAATATCTTTTAATGCGCCGTTTCATGTGTGATAAGTGGAGTGTACGAAAAGGACTTACATGAGGATTTTTCAAGTTGATTTAAAGACTATATCTTTAATTTATTTTTGAGTTAGAGTTAAGTAGCTGAAAATTATGATAATTTAGATGTGTTATCTTGCCTCATAACTGGCTTCCCGTGAGGTTGGTTGGATCCTTGAAATTTGACATCATTATGGACTTAGACAAAGATATATGAACAAGTAAATCATACATTAAATGAATGATAGATTGTTTATAATTATTTATCATATTGAATTAACTAAAGATTTTATATATATATGATTTGTAATAAGGGCTTGCGTATTAATTTAAATTGCTTTTTCAAAATATTTTACCTTTCAAATTTGTAATGTGAAATTATCTTTTTAGTATTTTTCGGTCAAATAGATTAAGTATTTTTTCACTCCCATAATAAACGATTCATGTTACTCAAACGTTTATTTCTGTAAGTCTTCTTTTACCTATATAACTATTTTATATTATTGTTAAATGATTAATCAACACTTATTAATGATCACAAACCTAGTAATAAACAGAGCGTCTCAGCCAACTCGAGACCAATGATAAACGGAGAAATGAAAGATCTTACTTTTAAGGAGGTCAGCCTTAGCTTATGCCTCAATAATTTACTCAATAATTTAATTGTATGAAAAAACTAAGGATTATTTTTCTTTAATTAATAAATTATCTATTTTCACCTTCTTCTTTTTTAAGATATCAAAGATTGAATTTATTTTCTTATTTGGTCAATTGTGTTAATTAAAAATAAAATCATTACTTATATGTTATATGTGTTAATATGTTATTTTATTGAAAATTAAAAAATATTTTTAAACTTTATAAATTTTCTATTAATCAAATTCAATCAGTAAACTAATCCCAAACCTGGATAAAATTTTGATACTAAAAATTATAAAATTTTATAAAAAAACTTTAAAATTATAATAATAATCGAATAATACATGTACATGATGCTTTAACTATAAATTAAATTTTAAACTTTAATTAATTATAAATTTTAATCATCACTTATAATAATTACAAAATTATAATGCCCACAATGCAAGTGCGCATTAAACACCTTCAAATTCCCGTCCGTAGATAAAATCCTCTTGCGCCCAGGGAGCCGATTCCACGCCTTTCGAAATCGAGTAGGTAGACGACGCTTTCAAAATTTCCAGATTTTATCACGATGCCAGCTAGGCGTTTGAATTTGAATTCGGAGGCATATTTAATCACGATGCCTAGCCTATTGAATTTGAAATTCGGAGGTTTTGATAATTATAGTATTTGTTTATGATAAAAATGACTACTCGATAAACCAGAAGCGTAAATTTGAACTTTCTATTACAATTTTTTATTATTATTAAATTTATTATGAAGCAAGTATCTGGATGTTTATCAAACAAAATTATATTGTATTTTAAATTTATAATATTAAAATTGTGAATTATTTTATTATGATTTTATTTATTTTGAAGTTATGTATTTTGCATTAAATCAAATGAAAATTATATTTATAAAAATATTTGTGTCACTTATCTTTTTGAAAAGAAATGAGATAAGTAACACAAGTTTAAAGTGTTTGGATTACTAAGATTTTGTCTAACTAAAACATCTTATAATTATAAAAAAATCATACTAGTAACATAAGTTAAGAATTTCTAGATCAGTAAGACTTTGTTTAACTAAAATATCTTATAAATAGAAACTTATAAAAATAAAGTAGTTATGCAAGAAGTTGATATACATCCATGTAAGAAAACAAAAAACATTGTTAATTATTCAGAAAAATAAATAAATATCACATCTATTAAATGGAATACATATGTGATCATGACTACCCATCCGAAAAAAAAATGTCTCCTAATATCTTTGTTAAAATGATCAATTTGCAATTTATACAATTTATAAAATGTCCATCTTTTAAGTCCTTTTCTTCCTATCTATACTATCTACAATATTGAAATGAAATTTGACCACAAAGGACCCCTATAGTGTGACCATGTATCATATCAAAAGAGAAGAATGGCCTCTTCTGAACAACTTCTTTGGAGAATCCTTTTATTATATTTGAATTTTACAGTTTAATATTAATATTTTTCAATTTGAAGTAGTTGCTGGTTTTGACACAATCATGCACGTTAAATCTAAGACTTTAGCACAATCAAGCACGTCAAACACTCTATTTGGTTTCATAGATGATGATGAGTGAGAGTTTCATGATACACTGATTCATTATAAGATGTGATGTATGACTTTAGGGGTTGATTATCATATATATTTTGAACTACTTTTACTTTATAATTTGTGAAATATTGGTTCAAATAATAGTAATTTTTTTTAAGATTTTTGTTATTTTTTTAAAATTTTAAAATTTTTTTTAAAATATTACAAAATAATTTTTAAGTATTTTAAAATATTTTTAATTAATTTTTAATTTTTATTTATTAATTAAAATAATATTAAGTTAATTTTTATTTTTTTGGAAATATTTCAAATTTGTAAGTGTAAGAAAAATAATTTTGAGCCATAATCATAATTCCTTTATTCTTTAAATGCCATATCATTCCTAGTATTGACCTAGTATTGACGGTTTTATTTCGCCCGTGGACATATTACGGTTTTCTATAAGTTCAAGGGATAGTTACATGAGCTCTTAGAGGTTGTGACACTTTCCATATCTCACATGTTCTTTTGTGAGAGTTGTTTTAAATGATTATTTACATTTAACATGTTTTATTTATGGTTTGTAGGAAGTTTTCACCTTTTTGTTATATATTTGTAAAAATTGATTGAGGATATTTATTAATGGAGATATACTTTTCACTTGAATTATTTCACTTTAATCACTATCTTTATAACATGAGAGTTTAATAATAATAATAAATTATTTTATATTCAAATTATTTAAATAGTAAGATATCATTATAAATTTATGTATTTTAATTTGAATAATATATTTATGTGTTTTACAATGTAGTCGAAAATAAGCTAAACTTCATTCCACATATATACACATAAATTAAAAAAAAAATTGACTTCTATTCCACATAATCTTGCCGACATAATGGTCTAGCCAAGTGGACTATATGCTTAACTCAAACACATTATAATGAAGAATCCCATTTTTTAGAAACACAATCACATGCAATCCATGGAGTGTAATCCATGAACTACATCTGTAGATTTGTTTATCCATATCTTGACCTGGCTTTTCAACTAGTCCACATAATCACAACTTCTACTTCTGTCAATATAGTGAGAATCATTCATGGCTACCATAACCTTTCATTACATATTTACAATCTTTTTCATCAACTTAACAAGCCGATTGTTTGACACTTTCTCGTCTCGAAGCTCCAACCCACCTTCGTGGCCATCAACATCTCAATAACTAGTTATCAACAAATCTGACAAGTAAATAACCTCCACACCCGAACTTGAAACTTTCTTTTTATGATGAAGCATCATCATACTTCATGCGTGTGATTCCTCTCACTCTTCTAGTTAATCGATTTGGCCTTCGCTACATTCCAAGCTCTTTCGATCTCCATTCAATCCGTTGCTAAAAGTATCCAAATTGCCACTCCGTAAAACTGATTCGCTAGCAAGATCTCTGCCATGACGGTTTTATGCACTAACCTTTGGTTCCTTTACATTGATTCATGTGCAACTATTTTTCTATTATTAGATGAATCAACAAACACACCCAATAACACTTTCAGACCTCATCATAGATATTAGTTGTGACTAAAGTTTATTCAAGCCACTGTTCGTGAATGAAAAACATGAAGGGAAGTACTCTTCTTGATATGCCCGAACTATTAAATAAATTACATAAGGGACATAAACAATAAATGACTAGAGTAAAACTCGACAAAAACTTAACTAATCGAACTGAACTAGAACTAACTATGACACTTGGGTTAATAGCTATCACACCTAGGAGACGGTTGGAATCAGTTTCTCCAACACTCCCCCTTAATTGCAACCACCAAAAATTTAAACTAAGATGCATGTTGGTCTAAGTCTCAGCTAGGCTTAAATTTTAAAATTTTGACATGAGATGTATTTCCTTTTCTTTTTCATCTCTTCGAGATCCTGTAGCTTCTAAATTTCTTCAAATTTTTATTTTTGTTGTATGCTTCAAAATTCAGTTTCTTCATGTGATGGTGTATCCCTTCCATTTTTCCAGACTATCCATGCATATCATCTAGCTCTTCAAAAAATGCTTTTATGTGGACTACTACAACAAGACATCTTTTGTAGTGTCATCTTCATTGTTAGTTTTTTGAACATCAATTTGTTGCAACATAAGATGAGAATAAAATTTTATCTCTTTAGGACTCCAATACATGGAAGTTCATTAATGTTTTGATCATCCAAGTTTTCTTCAACATTAATCTTTGCAACTTCAATGGAAACTTTGTCAAAACATTTTGTTGCAAGCCATTCTTCAAATAACCTTAATTCATTTTCAAATGTTGTTGCCTCTTCCTCGTTGTTGCTAGCATCTGCACATTCAAAATGAAGGTTAAGTTTAAAAATATTGTAGAACCAGATCAATTATGTTCTTTCTTCCCTGCAATGAAATATTTCTCTTTTTGTTCTTCCTTCTCTAACTATGTCGCTTCACTGATTTACTAACATGTGTTGTTGCATACTGCTTATCTTCCACTTGGTTTTCAAACCAGTTGGTCTTCTCTCATGAAATAATATTTTATCAATAAGATGTTTTTGTTGCAACATATGCAACCATTCATCATTATCCAACTGGTCTTAATCAAACTTAAAGTCAACGAATTGAATTGTTGGATTCACAATAACACTACCTACTCCAATGGAAACTTCATTGTCATTAGAGAGCATTGTTACTGGATTGACCAAATTGTCATCGACTTGTGGATGTGCATAGTGGGATTCAGGAGCATCTAAGCGTTCTTTCTCTACTTCTTCTAAAAATTCTTCATAGGAAACATCCGCTTATGGCTGAGCATAGTGGGATTCATGAGAATTTATGTGTTGTCTCTCTACTTTTGGTAACAATCCATCATTATTTTTATCCACTTTCATGTGGGATTCACCAAATTCTTCATCTCGTTATAGATCTACTACTATAGATCCACCTTCATCATTAACTTGAATATTCCTCCTTTAAAAAAAAAGTCTCTCAAGGGTATCTCGGTCCTCCTTGGTTGTCTTTGCATCTACAATGAGGGAAAGAATAATGTCGTCTATGCATTATTTTATGCATTTCAAAGTGGAGGAATTATTTTACCTTTTGTCTTCCAACTCGTTAAAATAGATTTGAAAAAGATCTTGATGTTGCTTTGACTGTCTTAGCCTCTTGGATTTTCCCATTTGTTGAGCATTGGATGATCGTGTATCAACAATAAGATTGACTTGTAGACATAGTTGTTTCATGCAACTAAAAACCCCTCTAGGTGGCTTCTCTACTTCACAACTTCAAACAAATTCAACTGTCAACTTTGGCTATGACAACAATAGTGCTCCCCTTTCAAATCACTTCTTTTCGAATAATATGTTCCCATAAATTCCACTCAACGCAATATTTTTGTCCATGTATGAAAGACTTATTTTAAATAAAATTGTCAACAAAATAAGGCCTAGTTGCTTTTTTTTAATACTTAAAAAAAAATCTCTTTTAACACTTTGAATAAAACTTCTTCGCTTTTCTAAACTGAAACCTATTTCAGAAAACAACTTCCTCCTTTTTAATATGAAATTATTTTTACAAAAATGAACCTTTAAAAGTACTCTCTGATTCTAGAAAAGAACAACTTTCGGGTATTTCAATTTCTTCAAAAAAATAATGATTTAGAAACTTTTTGCAAACGCCAAGAGTTAAATGTTAAAGAAATTCATGCTTCGTTCTCTAAACAAAAAACAACACAACTTTTTTATTTTTTCACTTTTCATGCATCATGCATATCATCATCACACTTGTAAACACATGCACCTACGTTGCATTGAATAAATTTGTAGTTCCTCAAGTTCTTTGTATTCATCACAGTTTATCTTTTTGAAGTGTGCGATTACTTTATCGCAATTTATTTGTTTACAAAATGTGATGCCCCTCCATTTCTCTCTCCGCAGAATGCAAAGAATCAAACTAATCTCATTTTTTAGACTATGATGGTCTCCTCTGCATTTTATTTTTATTTTCAACAACCTTCTTCCTCACTTCGATATCCTATCGAGATCTCGTCCTCGTGCTCTTCTTCGCCTCTTCTCCTTCTCTATGATTACAAATCAATTTCAAATTCTTCTCTCCTTGGAGTCTTATGCAACCTTTTTCTCTAATCTATGTTGCTCTATCAAGGAGCCTTAGGCATATTCAGATCTAATACCATGCTAGAGAATGAAAAGCATGGAGCGAAGTGCTCTTCTTCATATTTTCAAATTGTTAAATAAATTACATAGTAGGCATCAACAATAAATGATTGGAGTAAAACTCAACAAAAACTTAAATAACCAAATTGAACTAGAAATGACTATGACACTTGGGTTAACATCTATGAAACCTAACCTGTGATTGGAATTAGTTTCTCCAATAGCCAATGCTTCGCTTCTTAATCCAATGGTAGACATCATGAATTTTGTATCCCTAAATTGATACATCGTCACCTCAATAATCATTGTGGTTCCCTTAATCTTTTCCTCTATCAAATAAGGTCCTTCAAGCAGTTTCACAATGCTTGCGTTTCCTGGGTCCATCATAAGCTTCAAACTTATTTCTTCTAGCTTGAGTGATTTTTTCTCTCAAGATCTTGCATATATTTGTTGTTATGGCGTGATTATTTCCTCAATATATTTTATACATTTACTGCTATGACATTGATATAATGGCTATTTGATATTCTTACATTTTATGTGTTGATTTATCACTACTACTTCCAGTATTGTGTTCATGTATTGTTGCTTCCCCATTTTGGGATATTATAGTGGTATCAAAGCATAATCTTTGCTCAGCCTGTGGATCTCAACCATTATGATATCAGAAGAATAATAAGACAAAGAGGAAGATAAAAATGATGGAGAGAATGATTTTTATCTCATCTCTTTTCAGATCTAGAAAGGACCTCAACAAGGAGGTCAAGAAAAGAAGAGAAGAAAGAAGCACTGGGACTATGCCCTTTCCTTTTGAAAAAGAGGACAAATTGCAGAAAGATGAAGGACACTTGGATTACAAGATTCTAAGTGAATAACTTGTTGAGTACAAATCTAAACCTAGAGCCTTCAACGAGACTCTAGCTTTCCCACAGTACATTCAGTTGGAGGAAGAAAGGAGACCTTGCAGGACAAGGAGAATCAAAGGCAATAGGTTTATATTGTCTACTTTTGATGGATCATCTACAGCAAGGGCTTGGGCAAGGAAACTAGATGCATTATTCCTACTAAATCCAATGGTAGAAAGAGAGGCTATAGAAATTGTAGTGTTGCACCTTGAGGGTGAAGCAAACACTTGGTGGTTCAGCCATTTCAGCCATGCAAGAGTGACTACTTTTGCTGAATTTACTCGAAGGTTGATCAAAAAAATTGGTAAAGAGAAATCAGAGGAGGAAAAGCCCTCACCACCTCTTGAGGAGACTTGTACCATCACTAATGAAGCTATGGAAGAGCAGCCATCATCATCAACAATTGGGGGAGCCAATACATGGGAGGAAGACACTCTTACAACCATACAAGATACTCTGAAATTTCACCAAGGTATGCCTAAGTTTCCACTTCCTATTGTTTCAATAAATTTTATGGAGGGATGTATACCATTGCATACTACTTATTTGGAATAGCAGAATTGCATTGTGCTGTGAAACCTTGAATTGTTCAAGGAAGAGATGAACCATCATCCTCATGTGCCTTTGTTGAGTTGCACACAACCCTTGAGGTTGGGGTGTGAAATTTTGGAGGATAAGATGAACCTTGTCCAAAACACTCTTATACAAAACCATGTGTTCATCTTTGAGTTAGAGTATCAGACAGCCATTACATCATTGGAGAGATTAACAGCGTTGTCATTAAGCAACAGTGAGGAGGTTTTGCCTCCAGCACACTTTGATCCTTATGGGTTCAAGAGGGTCATTGGTGTTATATCTTCTCTAGGAGATATCCAAGGAGTTGCATTTCAACATCCCATGAAATGCAAAAGGAGAAATCTAATTTGGGAGGATGGTAGTCCTAATTGGGAGAGTATCAAGGTAGAGCATGATGGGAGGCACCCACATTGGGATGAATGGGTGTGGATGGTGAGAAAGAAGTTGGAAAGCTACTTGAAAATCTATGACACTGGGCAGCAGGAGGCTTGGCTGCGTTGGCTACTCTTGAAAGAGTTTTTCCATCATGTGACATATCCTCTTTCTAAGGGAATGTGGGTGGAGACAGTTTGGCAGGATATTTGCATCATAGGGCAGCAAGGAGTATGGATGCATTGTGTTGATATGACATTCTTCATATCAAACATTATGTTTTCACCACATGATTTGTATGATGGAGGTATGAGAAGGCATCAAAAGCTATTGTTGCTTTGGTTGCTCTTGAGAGAGCGTGGGTAGAACTGCTCTCAACCTTTACATGATGTTGCAGGGGTAGGAGATGGCACTATTATGGTGCAAAGGGGCTACTCCTTAGCCTTTGATGATCATGAGTTACTTCCACCATGGAAGGAATTTCCTATATGTAGCATCATTGTGAGAGATGCCTTTGACAATGGGTATGTCAAAGAATGGAACTATGAGTTGGCAAGAGCCTATTTACATAGGCCAACAACGTTGTCACTTTGGCGCTTGGACTTATTGTTGGAGTGTCCCCAGGATCACTTCACTTTTTATGCATTTGGTGGACAAGGAGGAGGTGAGAGAGATGGAGTAGTGGATGGAAACATCTATTACGAAGATATGATCTTCTTAACTTGGATTCCCAAGCATAAGAAGGGTGATCTTTATGCAGCGTATGATTCATTCCTCTTCACAGGAGTATGTCATACCACTATAGAGGACTTATTTATGGATCCATAAATCTTCTTACTTCCAGTACATGGTAATAATCTTGTTTTTTCATTTATTGATTTTCTAACACTGTATTTTCATACTCTTACCATTTCTATACAGTGCATTGCTCCACAAGAGGGAAAACTTCTCTTTGGGCTCCATGGTCAATTTTGGGCCAAAGTATATGATGGAGATAACCATATTTTGTGTGGCCTTGGGCAAGTGTTTTATTATCTCATGCATGCTCAGTTGATGAACCAAGCCATTTACTATTCACTAGTAGATGTGATGACATACACAACTAGCCATTTGTCAAGAAACAACTTGCCATATTATTTTCTGAAACAACAGTTAGGAAAATTGCTCTGTGACCACTTGGGAAACTGTTGGTACCTTCTATAACTACATGAAACCTTCATTATTCCTCTCATTTGGATGCCATATGATGGTTATTTCTTATTCATCATATATGGGATGGTTTGGGCCAGCATGATTCATAACGTTGGAGAGGAGATCTTTAGAGGTCTAGTCTCTTTCTTGCCACTTGAGGGAAACTTAATTGCAGCCCAAGATCAACAAACACTCTACACTTATCATAAGTGTAGAGGAGGACAGCATGGGGTAGGTATTTTTTCTACCATGTTCAGTTATTCAACCCACCTACATTGCAGGAGCCAAAGGTGGAGGATAATTTTTAGGAGTTGCCATGTTGGGAGGTAACTCATTTTGTATGGATGATAGCTTGGGGATGGAGGATCTACATGGGAATGATGGTTCCCACTACATTGTAGATCCCATTCCTCAAAGGGACCTCTAGACAACACCTTATTTCCTCCTTGAGTACTCTACTTGTTCATGATGATAGCTATTCAGCTAGCTTGCATGCTTGGGAGGGGCAATATGGAGATTTATTGATGAGACGACATCTCATTCCTTGGAGGAGTTTATAATATGTGGATTCTACAACAAGAGGAGGGGGTACTTCTCAGTTCTATCCTTGCAGTTGCTTGAGGACAAGCAACATTTGGGAGGGGAGGACTATAATATTCCAAAATTATCATGTAGCTAATTGGAATATTGATTTTTGTTGTTTACACTTAAGAGATGAATAAATGGGTAAGGAGGCCCATGCATTTCAGAAATAGGAATAAAATCTCTCATAATGTGAGAAGGGATCACCATAGGAGCTGGATTTCATACCCTCATGTGTGAAAGGGGACATTTCCATGTGGACAAGGTCAAGTTTGACCAAGTCAACAACGCTAGAATAAAAGGTGGAGATCATCTATGGAGACAACGCAGTGATAGTGGGAGGAATATTCCTTGGTGGAGGAAACCCTAATGAGTCGGACCCAAGGTTAGAGGGCTTCCATTTGTATAAAATGAGGGCAAGGCAGCCATAGCAAGACATGAAATGGATTATTGAATTTGTGGTTTGCATGACTATTGTGCTTTCTTCAACTGTTTAGTTGAGATTGTTGTGTTGCTCAGCACATGGTATTCCTATTTAATAATTATTTCTCCTTTCTAGAGAGGCCTCTTGAGGGATCTTGTACTTCATTTCTCCACATCCAGGCTTGAGGCCAAGCTACCTCCTTCAGCTACAATGCAGTTTCTGTTTAGAGTTGGGTTGTGTTGCAGGGTGTTGAAGTGGAGGGTTCACAACACCACTTCTAGAGCTTGTTTTTCAGAGGAGGAAGCTTTATTTCCTTTGGGAAATCAGTGAGGAAGATTCTGGAGCTTATTTCACTATCTTTGGCATCAGGCCAACCATTTTCTTTCACTTACATCGCAGTATCCCTCAGTGACTACATTATTTCTGTGACCATTTGCAGTGATGGGTTGCAGTGTTTATTTGGAGGGTGAGATCTTCAGTGTTAGGTTCAGCCTTTCACTTGGAAGATCCATTGGATGAGATTCATTCATCACATGTATCATCTACAGCCATATTCATCCATTTCTTGAGTTGCAGCTGCTACTCAGCCCCAGGGCTGCACTCTGGCATTTTGTACTTTTTGTATATTTCAGGAAATCTTTTCCACATTGTCTTGAAATTGTGTTTGGGAGTTAGATATTTTCTCCCATCAGTGTATGAACCATATATATGTATATATGTGTATTGACACTTCCGAGCAGCATTTATTCCTAATAAAACTGTGTTGTCATAGCCTTGGGCATTATTTTTGTAGTAGTATTCTTCATATTTCATGTACATGTTTTCTTAAGGCTTGTTGTGCCTAACTTGAGTGATTATTTCCTCAATATATTGTATACATTTGCTGCTATGACATTGATATAATGGCTATTTGATATTCTTACATTTTATGTGTTGATTTATCATTGCTACTTCCAGTATTGTGTTCATGTATTGTTGCTTCCCTATTTTGGGATATTACAGAATGTGAGATTCCATCTCTTTAATTAGAAGTCAAACTTATTCTAGACGCATAGTCCTGAAGAATGCCTTATTCATTTGGAACATCTTGATGAGCAGCGTCGAGATGCAGCCACAATAAATGGGGCTCATAAAAGAGAGTCAAAATCCAATATGATAAGTATATGTGTCCTAGGGTTTTCTCTAAAGGTGACCTTTTCTTGGTTTATGAACAAGATAAATATACCTTCGGGGAAGGAAAGTTAAAACCTATGTGGCATGGTCCATTTGTCATTAAAAAGGTCTTGAAGAAAGGTGCCTATGATTTGGTTAAATTTAATGGAAATGTGCTATCAGAGCCCAAAAATGGGCTCTATATTAAGAAGTATTATGCCTAGGCTCTTTCCTAGCATCTGCTTTGTTTTGTAGATATTGTATATAGTTTCTCATATATGTCTATAGGTTTCATAGTGATATCGATATTTTTGATCTTCTTTGGCAGGTATCGATGGATCATCTGGTGTATCTAGGGTTCACCGATTGTGCTAGTAGACACACTCGGAACTTAACTTTCACTGCTTGGGTAATATATTATCCATATGGTGAGTTGCTAGATTCAAGAAGCATATGTATTGGTCATGATTAAAACAATATGGCTAAATAAAGTGTTTTCATTAACTTACTAACTATGGCAATGTATCTTGGTATTGAATCATCAGTAGTACATTTGGACTCACAGCTTATAGTAGTGTCTCAATTAAATGACATTTATCATGTGAGAGATCCCTTTTTATATCACCAATTTCTGAGAGTTTGATGATTACAAATATCATTTAATTTTATTAATTCTATTCATATTCCACGATAAGAAAATTGATTTTCTGATTTTATATATAATCAAGCATTAGATTGGCTCATTAATCATTCATCACATTAAAATAAAAAATAATCAAAAAATCATATGTATATATGATCATCACATCATGAAAATGTTTGTATATAGATGGAAATAATATGTCCAAAAGTTGCAAAATGTGGACAAATGTTCTACAAAATGAGGGCTTAAGCCCAATCATGCCCATAAGAGATCAGTCATCTATAATTTGAATGTATGGGCCCTACCATAGATGTGTGTAACAAAAGAATATGATGGAATTAGCCACCCGACAGAAGATTCATGCTCACTCCCGTGGTACTCCTACCACACATCTCAAAATAGCTTCTCGAAGGTACTTTATGACTTCCATAGGAACCTGCCAAGTCAAGCTCTCCAAGTTCCTCTCAACCACATGGAGGACTCTCTCGATATCTATTTTCGTTCTCTCTATGTCTCTGTCACAATGCCTATGCCTAGGTATACCCTCATGTCTCATTGGTCCAACATCTGTATCATGATCAAATAATCTTGTAATATTTTTGTCTCACCAAAAATAATTTTTAACTTCTTAATATCATATTCTTAAAATCCAGAAAAATAAAAATCAAATAACATAAAAATTTACCAATGACACTATATGCAGTGCCTACAGGAAGCATCATATCCAGGCCCTCTCAATATTCTATGCCTGCATAGGGGTATTCCTCTATGGCTATGACTTGTGGTTCCCACCAAAGGAAAAACTCATCATCAAATGTTGATATAGTGACGTCGCCACCGCCCAGTCTCTTCATCAGGTCTACCCATCTAGCTATCCTTGGATCCCTGGAACTGTTAATGGCCACTAACACTCTGGGTTGAAGTGATGGTATTGTCTCGAAGAAAAAAGTTCAAAGTATGGTACCATAGCCAAAATTATTCGTTTCACCTTGTCTCACTCAAGAGAGTTTCTTCTTCATGTTGATCAAGAGTGTTGTACACCAATCAAATACTTTCGAGAGGAAATATACTTCCAAGAACATGGTAGCACGAGAGGACTAGTGTAGTGATGTTTATATTGTGACCATGACTATGGTAAAGAGGAGAAATTTTATGGGAAATATCACTACATTTTTATTAGAATCTATGATTCGACCTTGTCAGCCTCTAATGTGAAGTAGAGGTTAATGTAATCAATCGCATTAAGGACCACTCGGGCGTTCCCTTGCAGATTGACTAGCTCCCCTATCCAGGAAAGTCCTTTGATAAAATATATATCATCTACCTCAATCCGCAAAGGCATTTCACCATAAATCCTCATGCTTTGGGTCCCAGTAATGGAAAATCATCTCCAACAATCTAGTTTGGGTTTTCATATTTGGCATCATGAAATTTTTTAATAAAACAAATCCTCTTAATTCATCCATTGCTAATGGATCATCCATAACTACATTATCAACATCATTTTGTTCCCTCTCTCTCTAAATAATTGACATCTTGCAATTTCAAGAGAATTTATTCATTAGAAATCTAGATTTTCATTTCTCTCTGCGTGTATGTGACTTTCTTCATAGATAGTCGCATATAAACACATATTTCCCTTTGAAAATATGCATTTTAGGGAATTTTATACACGTCTTCGCAGAATCCAACCCATGTACCCGTAGAGAAAAAATTT
Organism: Pinus albicaulis; assembly: GCA_034641835.2. Classification (NCBI taxonomy): domain Eukaryota; kingdom Viridiplantae; phylum Streptophyta; class Pinopsida; order Pinales; family Pinaceae; genus Pinus; species Pinus albicaulis. The sequence continues at coordinate 14,635 of JAXQQM020088311.1, forward strand.
AAAACAAAAAATCCAACGGTGAGAATTCATTGAAAACACTTGAAATTCAATCAAATCATTAAGATAATGGATCTAGGATTACCTCGAAGTATAATTAATGGTTCGTTTGAGATATTTGGTGGAATTTGGTTACCAAAATAATGCTCCCAAGCTCTCAGTTGCTCAACTCTTACAAACATAAATGAGGTTTGGTAAGTCAAAAGGAATTTTTATATCAAAATTTCAAAACTCGCTTTTACAAAGTTTATATTTTTATTTGTTATTTTATAAAAAAATTTACCTTTTGGCTTGAAGTGTTGGGATAGGTTGTTTTCCATGGTAAAATGAAGACTTTGTGATATTTTTCACTTCAATTCCACCATCGCAGACCCATCATGGGAGTATCATTTTCATCATTGTCATATAAGTTAGATCATATCACTTTCACTGCCACGTTATGCATTCTAGCCTCATAGTGCGATATGATTCCATAGGGTCGACCCCATTATGTTACAGTTTTCAGAACACTTCCACTCATCCTCTTATAAAATCATGACATAATGGTAGAGTCATCCCTTACATGGGCTTCCTAATTATATCCTCTCTATAATATTTTTCCCATGTCACAAAACTATGTAGGCTCGAGAGTGTTCTTTAGTCCCACCATGACTTTGCGATGAAGCTCCATTCCTCTTCTTCTTCAATATATTTCTGGCCATATACCCTAGAGGCTCCAACATGTTAATTTTTATTGTTACATTGAATATTGACTACTTTTACCTTTTTTTCCTTAAGACAAATTTAATTGGACTCGTGTGTTAGCGTTAGTATATCAGTTATCAAATAACTCTCATTTAGTTGTTTTCCTAGAAGTCACAAGTCAAAATTTTTTCTTTTCAAACAAGTTTTCAAAATAATTTTTGGTCACTGAAAGAGTTCAGGTCTGATTTGCAGCTCCCTCATCTCATCCATACTTTTCATCACTTTCAGGGTCATATCATTTTAAGTATCAAAGGAAAAATAGGTCAAGGTCATCAAAGTTTATAGAAGGGAAAAGCTAACTTATTTAATTTCATACATACCATTTTTGTATATAAGAAGTTTTTTCTACCCTTCATTTTTCCAAAAATTCAAGGCCAATGCTTGAGATTCCATTAAAACCATTCAAATCCACATATCTATGCTTTCGGGACTTTTAAAGCAGCTTCGCACCCCACAGAAAGACTTTTAATATATCACATATTATATATGTGATATCATTACCACACTTATCATATTATGGACCCACTTACCTTTATCTCATTGCAAAAAACCTTTCACTCTTCATTTACTCTCACTGTTTGAAAGTCCCGATGCAATAAAACCTTACCCTTTTCGCTTTTCTACCTTACCTTTACCCTTACCATTTTGCATCAGCATATCGCAACAATCCTTGCCACATTCATTTTCCACCCAACAAATCTTTGGATGTTATATCAAAGGGACCCACTTCTTTCCTTTGTTATATTATGTAATATTTAAAACATTTGAAGACCCTTTTTCTATGCATTTCGGGCCACTTTACCATATTTCGTTTAAACTTAACGAATTTTCTACTTTTCCACTTTTGAAAACCTGAAATGGGACCTACCTTACCTTTATCACAATCACTTTTCACAAAAACCTTTTGACTATCATTTATGTTGCCACTTCTGAACCCTGTATGCGATATTACAGTGGGACATGCCTTCCCTGCCACATCATCATCGCTATTGCATATCGCAAACCTTATGGCCCTCCATTCAGATTATTTACCTCATTTCCTCGATCCCTGATATGTAAAAAGTTATATGCTCTGAAATATTATATCCCTTAACTCCCCGATTTGTGATAAATCTTAGAACTCTTGATCTTCGATTTTGATATATAAATATTTCTCCCTACCACTTACTGTTTATTTAATTTTTCTTCACACTGGCCCACATCAACGTGTCTCCTTCTCTGTTCTTCTCGACCTTTACTCCATTTCTCTATAAACCATTAATTAATTAAAAAAAATCCTTCACGCATCTAATCATTCCATTAAACTTATTAATATGGGTTTTTTCCATTACAATTCTCTTTCCGCAAAGAAACCCTATCATAACAAAATAAAGCCAAAGGAATGGAAACAACAATAGAGTTTCTCCAGAAAGACTTCCAATAGACCCGCACCACCATTACTCCTCGAGTATCAGCAAAAACATCATTCAAGGGACAGTTACAGTTTTTTAGGAATTGATGGTAGCATGGTTTTAAAAGGATTTGACACCTATCAGCAAATAACAATGCCTCCTCAAAGATTGAAGACATTCTGTTAATGTGATTAATTCTATCAAAGTTCTGATAAGTTTCACATTCCTAAAAATAGCAAAGATGTTATGAGAGGAATTCGAAGGTCTAAGCCTTGCTGGGAGATCTATTGTAAAATTATAAATATACAGAAGACATAGGAAGAAGAGGTTGGTGGGTTGTTATTTGCTTGGTTGATAGTTATTAGATAGTGAAATTTAGGACTCTGATATCACAGTGGAGATATTGTAAATATTTTTAATGAGATCAAGGATGTTGGAGCAAATATTCTGAGATTCCTGTGGTATTACTCTTGAACATTTTTTTCCTCTTCGTTACTCCATTTCCATTACAACTTGTACATTAATATTTTTAGTTTATAAACATAAATCATTTACTTAGATTCTTTGTTTAGTAAGTTTTTCATACATGTGTCAATTCTCCTAATGAATGAATTCATTTTAAATGATCATTCAAACTCCTCTCTTTCAAGCCCTATACACAATGACAAATTAAGTATGCTCAATAGTTTACCTACCTGGCTTCATCTTTTTCTCTGCAATTTAATCTTTGAAATAAGCCTTAGTTCCTTGATTCTTATTCCTATACAACATCCCAATTACAAATCAAAATTACTCATTCAAAGCTTATATATATATATCTAGCCTAAAATCTCATGGTACTCAACCATTCATTGAATATTTTAAAAAGTGAATAGCGAAAGCCCTCTCTGGTTAAGTAGGGCTAGCTACCGAGCTAAAATTTGGTTTGTGGTTACCTTTCTCCACCCCTTTCTCAGCCTTGGGAAGTTGGGGAAAGTGATAACATTGTGTATAAGCCACCTTTTGACCATGAATTTCTGCAATTTCATACCAAGCAATCATTTAGCCTCTGTGACTTGAAACCTTTCACTCGTGGAAATAGCATTCCTTTGAGTTTCGATGACCAGTTTTTCCACATTGCATTAAGCACAGGAACGTTCCAATCCCAGGAACTAGATAATTTATATTTATACATTCATTCTTTCCACTGTAATATATGCATTATTTTATTCTTTTTCAGGCTTTAAACATGAAAAAGACAAAAAAAATTGTATATTCCAAAAAAAGCAGGAATAGGACATTTACTTCCATATTTGATGGCAACAAGAGTTAGTTGTGTCTCCCTTGAACAAAGCACTCAAAACAATTCTTTCCTCCATTCAAATGGGACTTAGTCTGACTTAAGAAAGTCATAACCTTGTTATTGAGTTAGTACTCCTCCGGTTGGTTATCTCTTCCAATCACATGGAGATTTTGTTAATGCTTCATACATTGAAAACTTATAAAAAATTATCATATCATTCCATATAATCACATTTGCGTCATGCTCTTGTTCAAGGGAAGTCAAATTGTTTCGGCGATTTTGCAATGTCTCTTGACTCATATTCAGTTGGCCATAACTAGTCTGTCAAATTATATTTAGTATTACATAAGCTATTTGATCCTCCACTCATGTCGGTTAAGAAGGTCTCTATTGAATTATTTCTAGCAGGTCTAATTTTATCAACTCCAACAAATTTCTTTGAGATTAGGCCTAGAGCCACATCCTAGCCCTATTTACATAATTGATATGTGACCTTGTGCTAAACATTGATCAGTATCATGGGTCTTTGACTGAGTGTTTTACCCTGTGTTCAACGTCAGCTTACATTATCACACATTGGGATTCATGTAGTACCTTGGTTTCCATTTGACCCTATTAGTAGATTCCTCACCTTTGTGGCAACTTTGTTTATTGGTTGGTTTAGAGGGTTTTCGTCGTGTGCTAGCCACATCCTTTACACGTCGAAAATGTACTTCGAAATGGATAATTCATTTCTTTTCGTCTGAGTTCTTCCAAATTATTGTCCTGCGGGTTACACTCATGCTGGTTGATGTGGAATTCTGTAATGCCTTCCTTCCAACCGATATTTTCCCATTGACTACAACTCATTGCTTTGGGAATAAAATCTAGAGTCCTTGTTCAATACCTAAGGGTTTGCAGTCATCAATGATAGACTCCTTCACTATCGATATTGAGAATACATTAATGTCTCATGATTGATAGATTCTCTCAAGTGTTCGACTTCAACTCATTTAGTCACACTTGTTAGATTGTACTGGGATACCTTGACTCTCATGCTCATTATCGGTGATTTGTATCGCGTTTTTTAATGATATACGTCAAGGATTAGTAACCAAACGATTTCTCACATTGTTAACTTTAGCTCATTTATTCCCATAGTGTATAAATGTACTATCTGCAGTCAGTGAAGGCCTCAGGTTTTGTCAGCATTGTGGTTCATTTGGTAGGGCCTTCAGTTTCTTGCTAGTGACACCGTCCACCTTATATGTTGCAATTCATCACAACAACATCATATATGTTGGCACCTGAGTTTTATAAAGTACCACTATTCCACCTTTATGATTTGGTACTTCGAGGACCAGTTATGTGACATCAGTGATCAGACATCTCCTTGAGAATCATTGATCATATTTTCTCCTATATATCATATTGAGACATAGCCTTGTTGTGTTCCTATGCAGCGATGATCAGATGATCCACTCTATTTTCTTTAGTTCTATTTGTATGCTTATGTATATATCTTGGATCCGCTTTACACTTAATCAGTGGACATGCTTTACTATGTCTGAGCATGGGTATGCCCGCCTTATACATGAGCTTTCTTTGTGATCTCTTTGACTGGTTTTTCACAAGCTAGAATTTTGTGATATCCTCTCAAGTCCTCACAAGATTCATTAATACACTTAATATATTTCAGCCATCATGTACCCCTTCTGACCTCATATATTAGGGGCCATCTATTATAGCATCATTCAACACCCCTGTAGTTCTGATGCTTTGGTGTATGGGCTTGGGAATCCCTTCCCCTTCAGACTTGATCACTTTATTAAAGAATAGTATTTTGAGTTCCATACACGACTCTACCCTTCAAAAATCACAGACACATAGGTAAATCGATATAGAACCCATGTATATAATTTAAAATATGAAAAAAATATATAACATCCTACTTTTTTGTCGGGGTTTACGGGTTTCACTGAATGGAAACCTACAAGAGCTCGTGGCCTAATTGAATCAAATGATTTTGGGTGATATATACACACCTCATGGAAAGGCCTAAAGGAGGATATAATATATTCATATTATCATATATTAGTCATCGATCAAGTCTGAGTTTCCATGTGTCTCCTGCACTCCTAATCATAGGAAACCCTTATTTCCTCATAGTGATGTTCATATTCTAGTATATGGCATCCATGTGTATATGCTTGAGATATGAATTTTGAGGCTTCGGCTATAAGGATATGAAGGAAGGTTTCACTTGGAGCCATGGTTGAATCAACTTTTATTCTTCCATATTCTTTTGCTGATATTAATAAAAAATCTTTGTCTTGTTCCTAAATGTTATGATTCATTTTATGATCTCATCATTTATGATTCATGATTTGTATCTTGATTTATAATGATATAACAATTATATGATGCACATGCTTTGAACTACTTTTAGCATACATTCTTCTCTAAACTTTATTGTAGGCTTGATTGCCTTGTACGAAGAAGAGGGTTTGGAGCCTACAGGAATGACACCAAATGTGGGACCTATGGGTATCTCCACCCAAACCAACTTTATAATTTTATATAGTATGTCTCCTTGATTTTTGGCTTCTTTTTGATAGTTTCCCCTTAGATTTGTTGGGGTTATCAACATTGTGGTTATGAACATAGCATCACTCATAAATTTAGGGTGGTAGGAGTGGGAGGGAATTTAGGGTGACATGAGTGGTATGGGTTATCCACTACCCCAAAGAATAAAATGACTTAAAATTTTCCTGGGTTCTATGGTAAGCCACCAACAACCAAGCCAAATTCTAGGCTCTATGCAATGGACTTACATTACTTGTAGAAGAAAAGGTGAAAAAGGTAACATTTGTGGGTGACTCTCTCATAGTTATCTAGAAAATCTGGAAATGTTATCGTAAAGAGAAATGAGGACTATAATGATTAATACTATGATGATTCTAGGATTCTTTTTGAAGAATTTACTATTTTAGGGTACTAAATTTGGTTCTCTTGTGGAATTCTATTCTATGGATAACTATTAAATCTTTCTTTCTAGATTTTCAAAACTGTTATTTTTGGAAGTTTTTGGATGATGTAACTGGAGTTGACTAGGTCATTCAAAATTTTAAAAATTATAAAATCCATAATCATTTCATTTAAAAAAAATAGTACCACACATAAATTTGTATCCCGTGCCATAAATTATCACTAAATTGAAGAAAATCAAAGAGAAATGTAAATTTAAATTATTCGGGTAATTTTAATATAGGAAACTCATTTTATGTTGGTTGTAACATTCTTTTTGTAATCAAATTTTAGTTGTAAAGCTTACATGATTTACCGAAATCATTTATAATTTTCCACAATTTCTTTCTAGGTTATGATTGAGTGTTTCCTAGGTTGAACTAGGTGATAACTACTTCTTGTTTACCCTTTTCCCTTATTGTCCACATGAATCAATTATAGAAAATTAATATATTGTAGGTTCAATTAGAACTTTTGAATCTTATTTTTTGTTTATAACATTGCCTATAACTTTTATTTGGCTAGTAAGTTTTAACCCTCGTTGTCTGTAGAAAAAAAAAATCCTACCCATATTCTAGGAGCATAAGAGAATTAAATCTTCTTGTTTTCTCTCTATTTCATAATGGTAAAAAATAAGTGTGCTTTCAACTCTCTCTTTTTTAAACATTTAGTTAGGTCTATAATATCAAATATTAAGCAAACATCCCAGAGACTTAATTCCTAAATATATTGTGATTCATAAGATTTAACCAATATTAAACATAACCCGTTGAATTATAAAAAAACCATACATTATAGCTAAAATTAATTGTATTATTATAAGAAATACTCAAAAATTATAATATTAATTATTTTCAAAATATTGAAACTATCTTATTTTAAGACAAATTCAAACAACATTATAAAAAATGGTAAAATTTTTTTAATAATTATCCACTTTCAATATATTTGATTTCCAAATATTTTATAGATTCTATTCATATTCAAGAAATCAATGAAATGTGGATATCAATGTAAATATACTTCCATACCAGAAATAGTTAAAATGGATACTTCTTTTAATTAGCACACATTACTTCACTTTCATTTTAGAGATAGTTTTAGGTGTACTCTAACTTATAAATGAAATAGCCTTTTTCACCGGAATTCGACAATACAATTTCAAGCAAGAATGTAATTTTTTTTCGTTTAAAATACATTTTTGAATGCATGAATGCATTCAATAACCTAAAAAATCCCTAGGGAACTCAAATTATATAGATTAAACAACTAAAACTTAAGTTTTCAAAAATTTCTGCTAAATTATGATTAACATTAACCAGAAAAAATGTTGTGAGAAATGCCGTTTCATCTATAAGTTAGACTACGCCATAGTTTTATATGTAAAAAATAATTTCTAGGTTAATTTTTTATTAAAAATTCTAATTTTATAACAATATTTATAAATCAAACTTTTTAATCAATAATGTATTCTCTTTTTTTATATATTTTTTTCATAAAAAATGCTTTTTTATTATCATCTTACCTAAATAAAATAAAATGGACCCCTTTTATCTTCATCCAATCATCTTTCTTTATAATAAATATATTTTTAATCAAATTTTTATTTAATTAATTTTTAATGATATTTATATTTTTATATTTTGTCTTATAAAATTTTATTATAATACATTATATAATTATTTTCTTCTTTCCTATAAAATTGTATTCACTATGTCCATCTTTGAAATTTGCATAATATACTATGAAAACTTATTAATAATGCTCCCTAAAACCCATTAAATTCTAAACAGTATAGGTCCTAATTAACCCCCTAAACATACATTAACCCCACAACACCTTAACACCATTCCCCCAAGCCCTTAAATGCTTAACCCCTAACACCTAAACCCTTAAACAATAGCCCCGTATCCCTAGGCCCATAAATTAATTAACCTATAATTTGACCTAACCCTTTAATCAACCATAACTACAATAATCAAATAATATTTCACCACATTAGGATTTCAAAATAGGTGAAATATCTCCCAAAATAATATAAACATTTACAATACATGACATATAATCTAGAATACAATATACATATAAACATTTACAAAAACAATCTACAATACAAAGACATTTAATGGATAACTTACTAATGTATGACATTCATGTATGCCTTCAATGTGTTCATAGTCTCCACAATGGCTTTGAATTTTTGTTATTATAAGCCTCCTTATATTCAAGCCCTTTCATCTTTTACAAGGGAAATAACATTTTCGATTATTTGAAGCCCCTGATGTCGATCCCACGTCTCCTTAGACTCCTCGAGGAATGTTACGTGACATTTTTCCTCACCAATTTTTAGTGATGATTTTCTTCTAAAATTGACCTCAAATTAGGCCTAAAACATTTTAAAACCATCACAAGTATAGAAAATACATCAAATTTATATGATATTTAGTCAAAAAAGACATTATTGCAGAATTCGGTGTTATTCGACAACTTCAAAGTAACGTCGGATATTCGACGCCTTAAAATAATGTTGGATATTAAAAGGTATATGAATTCATGTAGGATATCCAATGACCATCGAGATTAAAAAAATACATTTAACTTCTGACCATTTTTCTGATTTTATCTATACAGTCGGATTCCACTGTCAAATTTTCCACTAATGTGTATTAGTGGATGTAAATGGACCTTCAAATTTAAGATATATGTTGATGGAAATATTGCAAGATATGAAGTAAGGTTGGTAGAAAAATGGTATTCTTAGGCATAAGGTATTGACTTTCACGATTTTTTTTTTTTTTGCAATTGTAAAACTTGTTTCTATTTGTATGGTGTTAACACTAATTGCATTGCATGACCTTGAATTATAGTAGTTATATGTTAAAAAAAAAAAAATTCATGGATATTTGGACAAGGATATCCATATGGAACAACCAGAAGGTCTTGTACACTATCGCAATAGGATATTAATTTTCAAGCTCATGATATCATTTTATTTCCTAAGACAATCACCCAAGAAATGGTACAAGAAGTTTTATTCCTTCATGGTGAGCCAAAAGTTCACTAGAACTTAATATGACCATTGTGTGTACTTCAAAATTTTCAATGGTATATTCATTATCTTGGTTTTGTACGTTGATGATATCCTTGTTGCAAGAAAAATCATGTAAACTATCAATAGATTAAAGGCTCAACTTGCTAGGATGCTCGATATGAAGGATATTAGAGATGAAAAACAAATTTTTGGCATGGGGATACCTTGAAACAAAAAAAATGCAAAGCTCTCGTTATCATAGTAGAAGTGTCCGAAGAAAATACTTGTAAATTTTGGGATGAATAATGTGTAACCTGTTAATGTCTCTTTGGCTTCCCATTTTAAGAATTCTTCATGTTTATGTCTTAGTAATAATGAAGACAAGAAGTATATGTATTGTCTACTATATGAAAATGTAGTAGATAGCTTAATGCATGTGATGGTGTCTACAAGACCTAACATTTCACATGGAGTTGGAGTTGTCAATATGTTAATGGAAAATAAAGGAAAATAAATTTGGTGAGTAGTGAAATGGGTGCTTCGGTATTTGAGAGACATAAATGACCATTGTATCACCTTTAGTGGTTGTTTAGATCCAATTTGAAAATATGTTTATTCATATTATGTTGGTGACTTGGACAAGAGGATATCTACTTCTGGATATTTATTTCCTCTTGCAGGTAGAGATATTAGCTGGATGTTAAATCTTCAAGAAACAATTTTTGTGTCCACTACTGAGGAAGACTATATAATTCGTTCATACGTTTGTAAAGAGGCAATCTGGTGAAGGGTCTACTAGGTGGGATTAATAACATAAATTGAGGCTTATACAATCCCTTAATTTTACCTCCTAGACAATGTGAGAGCATGTCCATGGATTTTGTGGTCGTTTTTCCATAAAGAAGAAAGGGACATCACTGCCTTTGTAGCAGTTGATAGGTTTAGTAAGATTTGCATTATTATGCCTCATATAAAAGAGAATTAAATGAAAATACATGAAAAGCATGTTCTTTGAAAATGTCTAGGAAAATTTTGGGATATCAATGAGTATCATATTAGACAGGGATACTAGATTTATAAGTTCCTTTTGGGCTACAATTTGGGAAAATACGAACACCAAATTGAAGAGATATACAACCTTCCATCCATAAAAAAATGGGAAAACATAAGTAGTGATTGGACATTAGCTAAGATTTGGATGGGTTACAGTAAAAAACATCCAAGTACTTCAGATGAATTACATCAAGAACTCTTAGCCAATAGTAGTCTATACTTATACCAATAATTACCCTTTTTAAACTTGCTTTAGATATTTGGAGAAGAAGGAGTGAAGGAAGACACTACATGAGAAGTATTTGAAATTTGAAAAATTCATTAATAATATTAGGCAAATATATTCACAAGTATTGGAGACATTGAAGATTTCATAAAAAAATTAGAAGGCTTAACATGATCAAAATATAGTTGATAAGATATTCAAGGTGGGAGATAATTTTTTTTTGCATCCAGACAAAGAAAGACTACATGGTCTTGGTAATAAGGTCAAGGCTCTGTGGTTGGGTCCTTTCCAAGTGTTGGATAAAGTCGGTGTTAATGAGTATAGACTAAATTAACCCCATATATGTTAATTTACATAGTATTAACTGTAAATAATGTGAGAATATGTGAGCCTGCAATGACGTGCCTAGAATTTAATAGGAAGGTATTGCCTACCATAGGAAATTTATCATTTTTAGGTTAGGTGAAGTTAGGAAAGGATAGTGATTTATAGAAATATAGAAATATATAAATATAAGTAGCCAAATGAGGTTAGTAAGAACTTTGGTAGGTTTTCTTGAAAGGATAACTTCTAGGGAAAGCCAAATGGTACTCAAGGAGAAGGTAGAGGAAAATTTTCCTCACTCACTTAAGCAAAACTTATGGGAACCAAAATACCCCCTAACTCGTAAGGTATGATACGGAATGGATCGTTATATAATTTTTCATTTATGTTGATACCTTTTAGGTCGAAAAATTAGAGATATTGGATTATAAGGCTGATTCTAATGGTAAGTTATGCTTTGGTGATTTAAATTTGAAAAAAATATAGAGCCTTATTAGAGCATCAAACAACAACTTTTGTGGTCAAACAATTGTGAAGGAATTTCTCAATCTCTCAAATTGATTCTACACATAAATATATTTCTATTTATGCTAATATTACCTCAATTGGATATGAATCTAGCAAGTTATGCCTCCCATGGGTTGACATATCCTTTTGACCACCATGTCACTAAGTGTATGCCATGTTAGGTCCCATTACTCACACATATAGAGGTAATCACATGTATGCTTTGAAGAGTATTCTAGAGGTTTGAAATCCTAATTTACACCAAATTGTGGTTGAAGTATGCAAATACTCTTACCCTAGACCACTATCAAGACATTTTTAAACATTAGGTGCTAGGATAGGCAGTGGTTTCAATCTTATTGTATGGTTTATTGTTCCATAAAGTGAATAGAGAAGCTAGGAGTGACATATTGACATAAAATAGGGGAAGTAGAATATATTTAGTGGTCATAGAAGCCACATTTTCAATTTCAACTCCATATCAAGTGCACTTTATTTGTTTTTTCATTTCATAATTTTGGAGAAAAAAGTAATGCATAGACCTTATCTTCTCACTAGGTTCTTCCCATATTGGATTTTCCTGGGGTCCATGTTATGTTCATTGTGTGGATAAAGTGTTATTTTCTTAGTTTTATTCATTTGGTTTCTTTTAATTTTAGCATTTGCATGATATTATAGTAACATTAAGTTTATATCTTAAACTAAAACACTACATAAAAAATGTTCTAAAATATTATAAAATTTGTTGTGATGAAATGTCCTAGTGGAATATCTAAAATAATTTACAAATAACCAAAGATTAAAAACAAGCACTATGGGGTATTTCCAAATATACTTGGACTTAAAAGACCTGAAAAAATTCCTTATACTAACACATGGATCAATTATAAGGGTTTTCTATAGACCTTTATGTGCGATACAGGTTCCATGAGTAAATTTTTTTCACTTAAAATTTCTCTTGATGTTTAACAATGCTCAAGGTGGGAAACAATGGATTCAAGCCCTAATTAAACCTTCTTAGGGTAAAGCGCCATGAATAACACCTAATAATTGTGAAATAATCCATTTCTGGGGGTCTTTGGCTTAGGATTAGGATATGGGCGATGTTAAGATGTTTTAAACAATGAAATTAGGTCTCATGACCTTTACCATGGTTATGGTAAGGAAACAACAACATAAAGCCTTTAAACATGTTTCAAGGATGTAAATGATAACATTAGGCTCTAAACATAACTTCTCAAGCTTAAGCACCATGACCATATCCACAATCCACCACAAAAGACAATAGATGGGTTTTAAGGACTTTGATAATCATTAAAGAATGAAAACAAATGCCTTACAATTTTATTAAGAATTCTTGAACTCAAAATCTTTAAATGAGTCTTTGAACCAATAGAGGATATTTTTAGTCGGTATTTCCACTCAAGGTGGGATACAATGTCCATGAATGAGGGAAATTTTATGGGATATATTTTTTATATGGGTTAATTTTACATTTTTCTTTTTTGGAAACAAAAATATTTTCCAATTTACAATTTATTTAATTGATTCTCACGAATTTTAAATGATAAATGTATTTTACTCTAAAAGTGGCCAACTTTTCCTAGAAACTATATGAAATTGTTAGAAAATATAAACATTCTTATAGAAATAAATTTTATGGTTGGCATTTTAAGAATTAGTAATATTTAGAAATGTTTGTACACTTAAGGTAAGTATGGATCTTAAAATTCTCCCTAGAAAATAATATGTTTTTTGGATGATAAATGTACTTAGATGCATATGAACACACTTACTTAGGAAATATGGGTACTAAATAATTGATTTGGGAAATATTGATGGGTATAGGGGCCTAGACCATGGTCAAAAAGAAAAAGAAAAAGCCTTACATAGGAAATTTACATTTTGCGGCTCAAGCACCATGAAAAATGCCTACAACCATGACATCTTCCCTCTTTGTGTGATTTTTCACCTTTGAGTGGTATTACAAGTGTCGTTAGATAGTTTTTTATCTAAGGGGATGTGTTTAGAGGCCTATGGCTAAAAGAAAAAAAATTCCTCTACTCAAGGAGGCTTTAGTGCTAAAGATTTCATTTTGAAACATGTCTAGTTAAGAGAGTTTTACATGGTTTTTATTTTATGTAACAATAATGCACACATATTGGTCTATTCATGTGGTTTCTTAATGATTAGATAGAATTATCTTAATTCCTCTAAATGTTGGATGAGTTGGTTTCTTTAGTTTCAACTTCAAATTGAGGAATTAGTTGATTTCTACTCCATAAATAACATCAAACATGTTTTTCCATCTCTTTATTAATATCTTCATTTTGACTAGAGTTTTTAATATGATCCACCCATACTTATAGAACTCATATACAAACTTCATAAGGTATTTATCACATGTATATAAACTCTATATGATATATGTGTGTTTTTGTGTCATTTCATTTTGATAAGAACTCCAAATCCATTTTAAGATTTCGTGAAATTTATTAATTTTCAAAAATATAAACTTAATGGTGATTAATAAGAAATCGCTATTCATTTATTTTTTTACAACTACTTTGAGTGAAAGACAGAGAACCTCCAATGCTGGATGGAAGCAATATATTCCCATGCTTGGGATGTTATCAAGAGGATTATACCAAGATTTTAGAGGCCCCTTAGATGTTACATACAACTATACAAATTTATTTTTAAAATAATGCATCATTAACCTATCAACACAAATATGTGCACTATTAACATATGGATTATACTAGCAGAACCATATTAATTAAATTTTTTGTAAGCATTGATAGGCATCAACCCATAATAAACATCAAAACACCTAGATACATATCATATTACTAAAATTTAAAAATTTATAAAAAATATATTATATTTTAAATTATTATTATTATTTATAAGATGAATTTTTTTCCCAAGAAAAATTCATAATTTCCATTAATATAGAAAATTACATGTAGATGCATTGCATATGCATTTTTGTGATTGTGGTCACACCATATATTTCTACAAAATCCCCAGTGGGGTGTACATCATAGACTGATAAAAGTAATTACAGTAAATACAATAATTTAAGTTCGGTTATCATGTTCATGGTTAAAAAACTGTCAAAAATCAGAGTTGTTGGTCCTCAATATCAGGCTGGTCTATGAAGGGGTGGTGATAGTAGCTATAGTGTTGTTCATCTCTCTACTCTTCTATGTGCCAGAGCCCCCTATGTTGGATCGATGTCACCTTGGAATGATCATCGGAAATATAGTTGTGTTCCCTGTAAATATGAGAACATGAGATGGATGAGAATTGAGCTTTCAAATGCCAGAGATCTTCCAATATAGCCCGAAGTGTGTGCATGTGACATAATGCATATTTATTGAACCAGTTAATGATGATTTTAGACTCTCCAAAGACTTGCAGATGGTGGAATTCATCCTCTAATTCGAACTGAAGAAGGTAGTGCAGTGTAATGAGCTGAGAGAAATTGTTCGTGTCAGGTCCCAGACCCATATTTATTTTATAAAAGTATTGAGGGGTAATGTGTAGGAGGAGGGGTGATCCGTAGGAGGGCACCACCCCCACGGCCAATGGGTTGGGCTGAGCCATCGAAGTAAGCCCAACGTATGCAAAAGTTGATAACTTTGGGGATGATAGTTATGGGTGGTCATGGAGGGTCATCTTCTAGAATTCTAGAATAGATGGATATAATAATTGAAGTGATCAAGTGCCAGTTGGGGATACGGTCCTGGAATATGGAGCCATTCCTAGCCAACCAGATTCCCCAACAGATGAGAAGAGGAAGGTTCCTAGCTTTATGTAGGGAGACAAATTTCCACTAGATTTTCTAAGCCTCCCCTATGTTTAGAGCATGCCACTATAGATTGATGCCTAGATCAGATAGGATGGAAGTCCAAAGAGCAAGGGTGGAGTGGAAATGAATGAACAGATGATCAATTGATTCAGAGTCATTTCAGCAGAGTGTGCACTAAGAGGGACCATGAATAAATCAATTGTCCAGGTTGTCCATAGTGGGAGAAATATAGTTGAGAGTGCACCCCATGAAAATTCTAGTGCGCGGAGGTGCCTTGAGTTTCCATATGAGCTTTCACCACCAAGATTGCCCCTGTGGGAGATGAACCAAATAAATGAGCAGATAGCCTTCCTTTGATGTATATATCCCAGATTTTGAAGGAGCCCAGATTATTTCATCATCCCTCATGCCAATTTAGATGTGACTTTCAGATAGTGCAGTTGTATAAGCCTGCCAAGCTTGATGCATTTTCCCCGGGAGTCCAAGATGATTAGCATATTTACATCCTTGTAAATATGGGGTTGAGGACTAGGGGTCTGCAATCTGTGCAATGAAATGGATGTCGTGTTCTAACAGATGGTTGATGATATCGCGCGATAAGGTGTGTGCATTCCCACTCCCATACCAGGGATAAATTCTAATACGTGCTTGATTCCCAACTCTGGGTCTCCAAGTTAGACCATTTTGAATCTGCGGGAGAGAGGTGATGACAGCCTTCCATATGGTTGAAATGTTCTGATGGCTTCAAGAGGGTTGTCTGATCCAGTCAATGATGTTCATCAGCCAGATGTATTTCATGCAGACCATCTGCATCCAGAGATTTTTGGATGTCTTAATCGTCCATCCCATTTTTGCAGCAAGAGCTTTTGCGAAAATATCCAAATTTTTGATACCCTATCGCCCCCATTTTTTTGGGATAACAATGTTATCCCATTTAATCCATGCAAAATTTTGTCCTTCTCGGTTCCCATTCCATAGAAATTTGTTGCATAATCGTTGTATTCGGTCGATTATGGCTCGAGGTATCCAAGCAAGAGACATCTAGTAAACTAGAGTGGCTTCCAGGATAGATTTGAGGAGGGTTAGATGGCCAACTCGTGATAACCATCCATTGTGCGATATGAAAATCCTCTTTTCTAATTTGGCAATAAGCCAAGTCTAGTCTGCAATGCGATATTCAGAGGGTTTTAGTGTAAACCTGAGATATTTGAGTCCATCCTGAGGATCCAGGGGGGTGAATGGAAATATGTTCAGAGTATTTCTTCTCTCCTGAGGAGTGCATCTATTAATAGTAATGGTTTATTTTAGAGAATTACAAACCATGCCAGATTCAATGATGAATTCTGTAAGGATTGCTGAGAAAGATAAAATGTGACCAATGGAGCCATTGAGTAGAATGAGAACGTTGTCTACAAATAGAAGGTGTGAGAGTGTGCATCCTTCAACTATTTTGATGCCCCGTAGACGACCCTGATTTTTTTCATTCATAATTAGCTAGCTTAAAGCTTCCATTATGAGAAGTAAGAGGAGAGGAGAGAGGGGACAACCTTTTCGAAGTCCTATTTCAGAGTGTAAGAAAGGAGAAGCAGAGCCATTGATGAGTATACTAAATGAGACATTGGTGATGCAGCACATGATCCATTTGATGAAGCTGTAGGGAAAACCCAGGTGGGTGAGTATCATGCGGATGTAGAGCCAATTTGTTTGATCAAAAGCCTTAGTGAGATCCAGTTTTAGTATGATACTTTTGAGCTTCTTCAGTTTAATAGAGTGGAACACCTCTTGTGCAATTCCTATAGCTTCATGAATCTGGCGATGATGGAGGAAGGAAAATTGTTTAGGGGATATGTGGGCAGAGAGGATGGGTTTAATACCGTTGGCAATGATTTTAGCAATGATCTTGTATAAGCAGTTGCACAGGGAGATAGGTCGGAAATCAGAAAAATGTTGGGGATCATCAGATTTGGGAATGAGTGGAATAAAGGTGGAGTTGTAGGCATCAGATAATCTTCCTGTCGTATGACACTCTTCGACCAGATTGCGGATGTCCTATCCCATGATGTCAAAAAAGGCCAAGTAGAATTCAATAGGCTAGCCATCCGATCTAGGGCTCTTATCTTTTTGGAACCATTTAATTGTATCCTGGAGTTCCTGAATGGTGATTGGTCGAGTCAGTTGTTCCTCAGCGTCCTGATCCACAAATCTAGGGAATTACCTTGCCACTCTTATAATTCAGCCACATTAGTGTTGGCAGGGGCCTTGTATAGATTATGGAAATGTTCCACCCCCATGTGAGCCAACTGATGGAAATTATGGGCCTAGTTTTCATTATCATCCTTAAGAGACCAGATGGTGTTAATGGCTTTGCGCCCATTTACGAAATGATGGGAAAATTTGGAGTTCTCATCACCATATTTTAGCCAGATGGCTCTGCTCCGGAGGTGCCAGCTTTCCTCTTGATCCTTAAGTATCCGATTTCGTTATGTTGTAAGCCGAGTGAGTTGTGTCCTAATAGTTACAGTGTTCGACCCATCCAGCAAGGAAGATTCAATCCCATCAATGTCAGATTCAATTTTGAGTAGAGTGTCCTCATCCTTCTTTCTTTTGTCCCTAGCCCATGACTTGGTCAGTTGCTTGATGACATTCATCTTAGCAGCAAATGATGCTAAGGGTGAGGAGCTAGGATCAATGGGGTGGGAGGTCCAATAACTGGAGACAAGTTCAATGTACTTTGGGTAGGCGAGCCAGGTGGCATTGAACTTGAATGGATTGCAAGGCTTCCCACAACTGGGGGCAGGTTCCATATATATGGGGAGATGATAAGATATACCCCCAGATCCCACCCATTGTTGATATGATAACCCAGAGTTGATTAAATATTCGTGGATGAGAAAGTGGTCCAGTCTTCGGGCAATAGAGGCCTCTCCAACCATGTGGTTGCTCCAAGTGGGGTGGATCTAGGGCATAGGGATGTCGACCAAGCGGTGAGTCTCTATGAGATGTGTCATGTCAGTAGCCAGAGGGTCAGACTATTTATAAGATGAATTAATATATATGTTAGACATAAAAAATAAAAATAAAAACATGGAACAATTTCTTAACCATAAAGATTTACCTCCATTTTACCATGGAGATTCTTAATATATAAATAATTTGTTACAATATTATGGAAAAATACAATGCCTTATCAATACTGAGTTCTTTTAAGTGCTACTTTTTTGGAGCTTACAGTAGATTTCAACATAATTATTAAAAAAAATAACATTATATTTTTTAATTATACTATTATTTCATAAATTAAATTTATA